>JALPQI010007386.1:0-61552 GCA_025490895.1 Thaumatotibia leucotreta
AAAACCATTTGTTTTTTTCCGACAATTTCAACGCTGTACATCAAATCAATGACTTGAAAGGACCTCCAGGTACCTATTCAATAGAGTAGCTATTTGGCAATTTACGAGGCAAGTTATCAACAAAATTGGTAATAGGTTGGCCCAAATACCATTTGATTTTATTGTTTTAGGATGGGGGCGAGATCAAATTTCTAATAAATAATACCAATCAGGTCCTACAAGGTGTCACTCATAATTGTACCTATTACACAGGAAAGCCGAAAAGTAGAAAATACTCAACAATTTTTATACCTACTCTAAAATAGGCCAAATAATAATCACGATTTCTGGATAAACCCAATCAAGTTCCGACATGAGTCACGTCACATACACGTCATAGTCGTAATGACGTCATTATTATTTGCAAAATATATAAGGAAAATGTAGTGAACTAGGTAAAAGTTAACCACAAAACAAAAGGTGTTTTTTATACCATATGGTAGCCAAAAAGTATACAGGTCGCAAAGGTCAGCAGCTACCATAGCTTATTACACAAAAGATCCCAATGGGTCGAAGTGTATCCGTAAGGGCCCCACCAATAAGACCATAGCTTATGAACACCTGCAACTACAGAGGTGTCACATTCGTGTTGCCAACCCATTAAAAGCTAGAAATTATGCTGTCAATAAAGTTCTTGTTCATAAGCACACAATACTTATCAGTCTTATCACAGATGGCATCTCAATGCCCCTGGTAACACCTGACAGAATTCTTTGATTATGGAATTATTAATAATATATTTTATTAGAGTAAGTATTTGTTTAATTATCTGAAACATAATGTCATCAAAATTAGTCACCAGAATATTGACCTTTTAGATAAAGGAAGATTTAAATTGCATTATGCCATTTATGCCATATATTACACATATAAATAATTCAACTATTACAATATGTTGTGAAATTAAACATGACCAGCATATTTTCATTATTAGAAGTTGGTATGCTGTAATGTACCTGCATGACTTTATCAGACTCTACACCCTTCAAGGTTTAAATAAACAACAAACCATAAAACGAAAAAGCATAATAATATAAACCTAGTTTTCACAAGAAAGTCAATGTTCTCTGTCTCAATATTAAAGGAATATTTAGTTATGATGATAATGCTGAAGTTTAACTAAGAATTTATCAGATACTGGGCATTTCCCGAAAGACTATATCCATTGCATCTTGCGTGTTGGGATACTCTAACCACTCACTCTCAATGAAAGCACAGCCTTTGGTTGTCAATTATGCTTAGAGACCCTAGTCGTGACACCCACTGATATTCTACTGTTTGATTTGGACATGTTCTTGTCCATTAACACAAGTATCATAAAAAAGAACCAAGCAGTACCATCTACAATGTTTTTCAACTTTCTTTCAAAACCACATAAATGATGTTGACTTAGATTTATTTTTAATATTAAGGACACCTTAATTTAAAAAAAAATTAAGTCTTGTGCAAATGCTTGATAATCATCAAGTAGTCTTCTGTTAAGAAATTATGTTTATATTTTTAATGCATATTTGGTGTGATAGCGAAGTGATGGATGTTTTGTGTCCACTGTGATAGTGAGGTGATAACCTACAGGCCAACTGTTGCTACTAGCATTCACTGTCAGATAACTACTGACCAACAAAAACACAACTTCCAGGAGAAACGGTAAAGGCACATGTTTTATCAGTGGATTTCTATGAAATTATAAAACAAAATATTTGAAATGGAAATCATCCTTTTTCCAAGTTCTGCCAAACTGAGGTAATGTTATGACAAATGAAATAGATGTTGCTGCAGCATAGATTGTGATATAAATTAATGAAATAAGCATTAAAAGAAACATATATGTACTGCCATACTAGCTCAAAAGGTTGCATCTACCATAGAGCTACTACAAGATATATTATGCATCCTGTTGAGATAGCTTGGTAGGTATATAAAATGTTCATTGATTAATCTGTTAGCTAGCTAGTAGTACAATTATTGTACAACCATCAAATAAATACTGCAAGAACACACATAACAAGCTTAATTTCATTGAGCATTTTAAAGCATGGTGAGTTTATAAAAACACATAAAATAGACAAATAAAAGTGAATATGCTAGAGCCATAAAACAAACTTCGATGAGTAGATGAAAATGAGGTACATAATCTTAAAAGGGAAAGAACTTTTCATCAGCCAATAATCACACATGAAGTAGATGCCCATAAGATCAGTTCCTCAAGGTAATTCATAATTGCATTCCATTTAAAAGTGTCATCATTTGCATGGAGAAGCAAAGCCTTAAATTTGTATCTAGATACCTAAGACCAAGGACATTATTGTTCTTTGTACTAGACATACAGTAGGAAAATCAATAAATTGAGCAGGGAAGCTTTACATAACAATAATATTTAAGCATCTGGATTCTCTAGCAAAGTATTTGTGGTAAGTGTACCATACATCAAAAACCTATGTATACAAATTGACACTATAACACTTCATTCATATATGTACACAGCTGAACCTGTCTTTCTTAATCAGCATTCCCTGAGTAAGAAATCTTGGCAAGTCTCAGCACTTTTAAACTTCAGTCACTTCAATAAACTATACCATGACTGGTTTTATGTTTATGATTCCAAAAAAAAAAACAAATTCCAAGGGTATCCATGTGGACTGATTTTTGTAGGCACATTAGAAAATCCACTGTTATACTAGCTTACTACACTCACCTTGCTCCAAGTGAGCAGACATTTGAAGCAGAACTGGTGCAGACAGGAGTCAGTGAAGCACTTGTTCCGGCAGGTGCCGAGGCAGATGGCGCAGTTGGGCGGCGGCGAGCCGCGCCCGCCCTCGTGTGGGGGCGTGCTGTCGTCGCTCTTCACGCTGCCCGCCGCAGCCTCGCCCTCCGCGTCCGGAGACAACATCTCCATGGCTCTGGAACACATCCTTTGTATCTAACAAACACTCCCACGTAATTGATTACATCGAATTCACAGAATTAGCTCGCCGATGTTTTTAATTAATGTTATTGTGCGTGACTATCACGGGAAAATTCCTGGCGACGTCTGGTAATAATAATAAATGCCTACCTAATGATAGTAATGATCCGGATAGATAGGATGGATGACACGGGACTATCTCGATCGTAGATCTGTGAAATAGTTCAGCGAGACTTGTAGCACTCTGTTAGTTCTACATGATCCCGTAAATGATTTCGCACGAAGGAGGACTACATTGTCAAGTCAATGTGCGTCTGCGTAATCTGACAGGTTTCTGAAAAAGCGAAGACGAGGATGCGACAAGCTCGGTGGCGTTGAACTGTACACTTTGTAGGCGTAACGTAATCTTCTCTTCTTAAACTATAAAACGTAATACAGAACTGTACACTTAAAAGATAGTTTATTTGGAAAACACTAAACGGGTGGAGACTTTGAAGTAGGCAATGCAACTTGCGAGAAATGAAATAAAAATTACAATAAAAACATAAAGCATAGACAAACTATGACCACAGACTAATTGAGAGGAGCACAAAAATTACAGGGTCCCGTTTTATAAAGTTACAAGATACAGGTTACAAGTGTACAGGTTACAGGAACCTGTAATGCACTATGAACTATTACAGGTGTTTTATAAATACACACAAAAATTTACAATTGTAATGAACCATGGTATATCTCGATTACAAGTAACATCTACAGGCGTGACGGACATCACTAATTAAAAATAAAAACTGACATAAATAATCGTATCCACAGATTATATATGTTTATTTTGATGGAAAATCAGCCCTTCTACCGCGAAATTCAAAATTAGTAAATTTCGAAGATTTTTCGCCGTAACTCCAACGAAGGCTTCATTAAAGTGACAGAGACAAATCCTCGAAATTAGCGAAAATAAAAAGATGAGAGAGATGTTCTAAATTTGTGTGGAGTTCATTTGCTCTTTGAAGTCGTACGGTGTCCGACTCCGAAGTCCAAATTTATTAGGAGCTGAAACAGTCTCGGTCAACGCTATCGGGGTACAGTCAAGGGAATAAATATAATAATGTATACAACTTTAGACCTTATGCTCCAGACATAAGTAAAAAAGTGTAGTCATAGTCAGCGGCCCTACCGCAAACTCGGAAATCCGCAAATTTCGATTATTTTTCTCTTTCACTCTAATATCGCCTTGTTAGAAGTGACAAAGACAAATCGTCGTTTACGGTTTTCGGAGTTCGTGGTAGTTGGCCAACACTATGAAGAATCTCTCAGAAAGCGAATAATTTCAACAGTATTACGAGCAAACGTCTGTAGCACACGAAATAACTGGGAAAATTGCACTTGTAGTTGCGGTTACAGGACTCAAGACGTACGTCAGTTTTTGTTACAAGTCTACCACACCTACACTTGTTATTTACAATATTTTTATAAAACACTTGTTCGATTACGAGTTTAAAACTATTAAACTCCTGTATTTTTGTCTATGGCTGAGCTACAGGCACTTGTACCTGTAACTTGTAAAATTGTAACATAGTACTTTTATAAAACGCAAATTGTAAAAAACGGGGCAAGTGTTGCCAGTAAACGCCTGTAGAATTGTAACTTGTAACTTTATAAAACGGGACCCAGAAAGTCAACGTAAAAAAATCTACAAATCCTAAAATTTTCAAGAAAACAGCCGTTTCTGAACCCCAAGTTTATAAAGGCTAATTCGGTAAAAATTGTATTTTGTATTCTGGATGCGGGTGGCACAGGACCAGTCATTGTGGCAATCTTTGGGGGAGGCCTATGTTCAGCAGTAGACGTCTTTCGGCTGATATGATGATGACGATGTATTTTGTATTTTTTAGAGTACGTTAAAATAAAAGAATACAATACGCTAGAGTTTACAAGAAAACATGTCTATTTCACTATTTTTTAGAAAAAAATAATATTTAAAGCATTATCAGAACGCTTCTCACTCTGACAACTGTCAGTAGTATCAAATTGTCAATGTCAAATTCAGTATAAAATTTAATTGTCTTCACTCTTTCTTGGCTTGTTATCTAATAAAATAACTGAGTAATGAGTGCAATAAAGAAGGTAATTTTCTTCTAAATAAACACATCTTCCTTTACTGTTAATTATTACGGCTAATACTTTCATATCAATACTATTATGGTGAATTACAGACCACTGGCCTAGTAGGCCTTGCCGTGTCGCAGAACCCTCACCACACGCTGGGCGCGCTGTACGGCAAGATCCTGCGTACGCTGAAGAGGATGCCAGAGTCGTCCGTGTACCGCAAGTACACCGAGCAGATAGTGCGCGAGCGGGCTGCCGTACTCACACAGGTACATAAATATTAATTTCAGGTACCCTTTACTGAGCCTCCATATTTCTATATCCAGGCCAGCAATAACGGTAAGTATCACTTTATGTAAGAAGAGCATTTTTTCAAAATTACATTATTTATTTTCAGACTAAAGACCCTTACCAAATTGAGAGTGCTATCAACTGTGGTCAAGCTGAAGAACTAATTGTCCAGGCTGAGAATGAGCTGAACTTAGCCCGCAAGATGCTCAACTGGAAGCCGTGGGAGGAGCTGGTCGCCCGGGCCCCCAAGGGACAGTGGGACTGGCCCCCTACCAAGCAATAAACTTAGATTACATTATAAATTATAATTAGTTGTGGTGTTTAGTACCAAATTACTTATTAAATTGTTTATATTACATTATATGTCTCATTTAACTTTTATCACGTCCTGAATGGAGAAATGAATCACAACTGGACTCTACAAGCACAACACATCTACCACTCGGCTATGATTACTGTCACAATGATCACTGGATACAGGCATATCAGGGTTTTAACTGCCTGCCTGCTTATAAATAAAATTATCTACCAATCACTAACAAGGCTACACATTTGCTTAACTACTAGAAATGGTTTAACTTTTTTCAGGCAAATAAAATGGTACATTATTTCTTAGTAACACTTTTTATTTTCTCAATAAATTCATGTAAGGGCTTAAACAAAATACAATTAACATGTAAATCCTAAAGCTAATATCATTTCGCTGTAAATGCATTCACCAAGTCACACAACTGTCCATTAAGTACATGTCCAAATGTTCCTTTCTGTTTGGTCATAGACGGGTCACCGGTCAACTCCAGCTTGTAATACTACTGCCCTGTCTCCTGTTTATATTCTACTAGTCTTTGGTGTGCCACTGTAAAGTACAAAATGTCTGTAAGAGTAAAAATGCCTTAGCTGATTACATTATGCTTCAGTCATTTGTTTATAACTATGTGAAACTGTTAACTGTAATATGAATATGTGATGAAAAGTAGAATTAGGACAAGCGTTGGTATAGATTGAGTGCTACTATATTATATTTGCTACTTGGCACAGGGGTATTGTACATTATCACAAATGTGTGAGTAAATAGAATACTGTAAACATTAAAAAGTAATTATCCTGATTATTTTATTTAGAGTTCTTGTATTCCAAATTTATTAGAAAAGAGAATGATTCATCAGAACTGATTTGAAAGTCATAGATGCTCTGACACCACTTATCATTTATAATTGGCATTTAAAAGGTACATAGTAAGCTGCCATGTTATAGAAATTTACAATTAATTGTTTCATAGGTTTTCTTACCAGTAATATTTATAAAACATTGCTTTAACAACAGCAGCTGTTGTTCATCACTCAAAATAAATGTATAGACCTATAATTTGATATTTAAAAATGAGTAATTATGTTACAGTGAGTATTATCAAAAACATTTATGCCTTTTATTTCAGATGCTTACTTGAATGAATTAATTATTGTAAAAATTTAAGATAAACTGTCATGAATTTTAGTCTTAAACAATTTGTCATATTCCTAATAATACAAATAAATCAACTGATTTATAACAAGATAGACAATTTGTAACTAAGTAATACATCTTAAAATATGTACATGATTTTTCTCTTTTAACAGTAATAGATGTACAATAATTCATAATACATAGAGTAAAGAAGTTGAAAGTAATAAATGGCAGCATTTGAGATGTTCCTGGTAACTCACTAGTTGACGAGAATTAACTAGCAACAGTATGTAAATACTGTTGCAAACTTGCAGGAATGAACAAGTACTGAATTAATTACCAAGTAAACAATTTTTCCATAAATATTTAACCTAAATCTTATGTACTTATTAAAAAATAAATAACAATATATAATCACTTATCTTATAATACTTGTCACCTGCTACACCAAATATCAAATAAAGAGTGGTTGTGAGCTTTGCATTATTACGTAGAGGTGACTCCCTTCCGAGCCACAAGTAGGTTGAGCACGGGGTGTTTCTTGATGTAGCTGACAGCCTTCTTGTGTGTTACCATTGTGAAGTCATAGCCGTTACATTGTAGGATCTTGTCGTGCATTCTGAGGCCGGCTTTCGCTGCAGGGCTCCCTTCGTGAACTTCAGTCACATAAATTCCCTGAAATCCAACATGGTAAAACTATAATACTCATACACAATAATAAAATTAAACATCATTTAAAACTAAAATGGGGATTTACTGTTAATTAGTACACTCAAAATGTATAAAAACATTTTTATAACATGTTTATAGGTCTACACTGAAGGAGATGCCTGTCGCGTCTAATGGAATTGGAACATGAACTTTAAAAAAAAGTGCCCCGAATTCGAAGTCAAACTTAATGACGACGCTTAAATGAGAGTACTCACATTGTCGGTGTACCCCTGAGGGCTTTTGCGGTAGTCTTGGTCAATCCCACCGCCTATTTTAAACCCACATTTCATTACTTCCCTTCCTTCTCCGTCTACTCCAGCTTCTTTTTGAAGAGTTATTGGTATCTACAAACAATAACAGTAGGTAAATTCACATCGTTCTATAAATTAGAACAAAACAAGGTGGGAGTGGTCCCAACACTTACACTTAAGCATTCCATTGCCGTGCCGGCTTGGTGCTGAAATGCCATTTTCGCCATGATTGATGTTTATTAATATTTCGTTGTAGGAGATAAATTAGAGTTGTATAAACCTCAATGGAAATTTTGTAGCACAATAACAACGAAATCGTTTCATTCGTAGCCACACAAACTAACTATAGACAATAGACGAAAGATGAATACGACCACAGACTATGTTAGCATCATCACAAAGAGTGGTGCGTCTGTCAAATAATGCAAAATATCAGGTTAGCCAATATAACAAAACGTGTCTCGGTTGTAGAGAGTGTAGCACCGTTTAAGGGCAGTATTTTTCTAGCCAAATGTGAGATAAGTATTTTTTTGTAACTGTCAATGTCAGTGACTCTAAATGACATTGACAGATCTAATCGTGTCTATTTTTTTAGTTTCTCAAAATATTTATCTTTAGTTAGAGGTTACGATTACAAATTTTAATTTAAATAATATAATTATAAGCCTAAACTAACCTATTCAATGTAAGTATTATTATACAAATGTTTATGTTTTTTAGTACTGAAAACGTAGCGATATGTAACCTTATGTATGCCTTTTTTGTTTTTTCTTTAAATATACGCAATACCACGCAATACATGAATTTCATTAGATGCTGTGTTTTTAATTTCAGATGTCCGGTGGAGAGTACCGCTATGTATGGCGTATAGCCTTTACTAATTTCCTCAAGTCACTAAGACCGCGTCCAATTACAGGAAATGCTATAGGTATGTAAACATACTAATGTAACTAATGTTAATAGTGTATAGGAATTCGTTGGTAATAATAAGTAGCAAAAAAATGGGAAAGGCATGATTTTAGTAAATCTTATAAGATATAATCCTGACTACTCATTAAGTGACTTTTAATAATAAATGTTGAACAAAGATTTTGAGTTTGCATATCTGAAAATACAGATTCAATAAAAAACTGTTGAAATTAAATAGTTGGTGATAAGTTGTTAAAGTTGTTTAACTTTCCAGGAAAAGATTATATAGGTAACAACTATTATGAGATACCTGCAGACCCCAGCAGTGGCAAGAGGAAGCCCTCCCGCTGGTACGACCCTCCCAAGGGAAATGACTTCCACAACCCTATACCAGCCGAGTGGGAGGCTTGGCTCAGGATGCGACGGTAACAATTATATTATGTATTTTTAGGAACTTACTTTCCAAATAGTACCAGTAAGGGAACAATATATATTTAAAACAAACTCTTATTCATTCAAATTATTCTGATATTCAACTTAGTTTCATGTCCTATTTATTAGTAAATAAATATATACAGAATAATTACGTAAAAACCCCATAAACAATGCTAGAATAAAACTATTAGTAACTAAAATATATCAATAAAATTGTGCCCCCTTTGGCATGGTGCTGAGAATGCTAGCAGCATTTCCTTGCTGTATTACATTGGGTAGCCATACTAAAAGTTTCGGGAATCTATGAAACTGTATTAATTATGCCTTTTTTGTTTAAATCATCACCTATCTTAAATCTTTTTGACATGTACAAATTTTTTATACAATTGAACCAACCCTCAAAGCTCGTAATCCATTTTTCGTGGGTCACTTTTTGTGTGCAAATTCACAGTTTTTTTGGAATTTGTATGGAAGGTTTGGGTAGCCCATTGTAACTATAGATTTTTTATTAAAACATGTTTATACTGAATTTTTTTGTAGTGACTCATATGGATACTTAAGGTTGTCCAAATTATACTGATATAAAGCTTTTTATGAATTATCTATGATTTACAGCATTAGTACCATTTGAAATTAGGGGATGGCTGTTAATAGACATCCATCTCTATTATCATCCATAACGAAAAAATCCAAAAAAATAAAATTTGTGGAAACTAATCTATGCAGTCCTACAAGGATTGGCTCATTTTTGTTTCATTGTTGACTATGGCCATATTGAAAATACTATAAAAACGGTACAGAATAAAAAAAATGCTTGATGATCGTGAAATCGTATTATAAATATTAAATTATTTGTATTTATTATGAGGTGAAGGATTACCTGGAAAGTGATCAGCAGTTATCCCTGCCCATACAGTCTGTAACGCCAAGAGAAGTACAAAAAACAATAGCAATGCTGACCAATAAGAAAGCACCTGGTTTTGACTTAATAACTGCAGAAGTCCTGAAACATATACCAAGAAAAACTATTGTCTATCTGACAATGTTATTTAATTCTGTAATGCGAATCCAATATTATCCAAGACTATGGACTGTTTCTCAGATCTGCATGATACCTAAACCTGGTAAAACGCCCGCAGAACCAAGCTCCTATAGACCAATTAGCCTCCTACCAATCATTTCAAAGGTATTTGAAAAGCTTTACCTGCGAAGGCTCAAGGTAATCCTTGTGAAAGAAGCAATCATACCAAACCACCAGTTTGGATTTCGAGAACAGCATTCAACCGTGGAACAAGTTCATCGAGTGGTAAACAAGATACGAGAGTCTTTAGAAGAAAAAAAATACTGTGCTGCTGTGTTTCTAGATATACAGCAAGCATTTGACAGTGTCTGGCATGACGGATTATTATACAAGTTGAAAAAGTTATTACCAAACTCGTTCTACATGGTTATGAGATCTTACGTGCAGAACAGAAAGTTTCAAGTAAAAGTTGGCGATGAAGTATCTCAGCTATATAACATCAGAGCCTCTGTCCCGCAGGGCTCCGTACTTGGTCCTGTTCTATACTCAATATATGTAGTGTGGGATTGAAGTAAAAATACTCTTGCGGTTAAATTTGGAGTATATTTCTTAAGCGGTCCGAAACAAAATAAAATTCTAGAAAAACAGTCTTATGTCAAGTTACATTTGAAATTTCCCACGTCCGTTCGCTAGGTCGTCTTCCAGGCTTCTCCTCGATCCATCGTTCATACCCATCCAAGTACACTCGTTCACTCGTACAATTCACTCGTTCATTCCGTCATCGGTCAGTCTACTCATACGTTCCGTTCCTACAGTCGGCCCTCCTACAACTAGCCTGGGCTCTCAGGCACATAACTAAGGTACAGTCATCACCATTACATAGGTAGTACCCCAGCTACGCTGTAGTAACAACATCACATCAAAACAACTTAATGAGTAGTATAAAACATCTTCAGTACAAAACAAAATTAACATCTTACAACTTCAGTACAAAACAAAATTAACATCTTACAACACAATACTTATAACAGCATAAAATAGAATATCAAAACATCATGGACGTAGTGGCTTTACGCGAAATGTAACGTCGTTATCAGAGGCGTCGGTAAATTTTAAGAAATGCAACACCTTACCTTATACAACGTGGAGTTCGCTGACCTTAGGGTGAAGTTCACCGACCCCTGGGCCACGGCTTCATGTTGTCAGCTGACGTCGACGTACGCGCTGGCCCTTCCGTCGAGCTGTCCACCTTCTCGACGTCGTACCGATCCTTCCCTCTGATCGCCACTACTCTGTATGGTCCATAATATTTCGGCTTAAGCTTCAGGCAAGTACCATACTGCGTCCTCAGTATAGCAACTTTCTCTCCAACTTGATAGACTGTACTTTTCTTACGTCGTCTATTGTAAGTAGCTCTATTTTCCTCTTGGATCTTCAATATCTGTTGTTGTGCAGACTTTCTTAACTCCTCTCTTTCTATTGCATAACTGTCATAACTTTCTTGTTGCAACAGTTCATAGACCTGCAAGTCTTCTTTGGTACGCATCTTTGTACCTATCAGCAGTTCATAAGGCGTCGTGTTGATACTTCTCTGGTATGTACTGTTGATGGCAGTCTGCACTCTAGGTACATGTCGGTACCACAGTCCTGGTTCTGACACACACAGTTTAGTCAGCACAGATATTATTATTCTATGGATGCGTTCCACCTGTCCATTACCTCGAGGTACTCCTGTGGTCACTAGAACATGATGAATCTCCTCTGATTCACAGTATTCTTTAAAGTCGTTGCTCGTGAACGCCGCGCCTCTATCTGTGATTATTCTAGTAGGATTTCCAAATACCTGCTGATGTGCACTCAACTTTGCTATAGTCTCTTTGGCCGTCGTGCCTTTTGTAGGGTACACCCATACAAACTTCGTAAACGCATCTACCACTGTGAGTATATAGTTATACTGTTTCTTTGTTTCTGTGAGAGGTCCAACATGGTCGCAATGCAACGTCTCCAATGGTACACTCCCCTTATCAATACAGTGGAGAAATCCTTCTTGTTTTCCACCCTTCTTCGTAGCCAATAGGCAAGGCACACAAGTGACCATAAATTCGTCAATTTTCTTAGACAAATCCTTGATGTGGTAGTGTTTATCAATCATCTCCGTCATCTTCTTTTTGGCAAAATGTCCTTTCTCATGAATTTTCTTTATTATATCTCCTTCCATACCACTTGGTATAACTAGCTTTGTTCCCTTGTATAACACATCATGTTCGAGATGGTAATCCAAATAAGTCTTACTTTTCAAAATTTCTCGAATAGCCATCAATCCTCCATCTTGCTCTTGAGCATCTTTGACTTTCTGGTGAAGCTCTCGTGTTACCACACAGGCATATGGTGATCTGCTCAACGCATCTACATGTCTCATCTGCGAACCTGTACGGTGTTCCACTTCATAGTCATACTCTTGTAGTATGAGAGCCCATCTCGCCACAAGTGTAGACAAGTCCTTCTTTTTCAGTGTCATTTCAAATGCCTGGCAATCTGTAACAATTTTGAACCTTATACCATACAAATACTGTCTAAATTTCTTCACACCTTCAATTACTGCCAAAGCTTCCAGTTGATAACTTGAGTACTTTTTCTCAGTATCACTCGTCTTCTTGCTCATGTAGTACACTGGGTGTAACTGACCGTCATCTGGACATCGTTGCAGCAAAATAGCTGCTAGAGCCAACATTGAAGCATCTGTATGCAACTCCGTCTCAAGCTCCGGGTTGAAAATTCTCAAAACAGGTGAACTTGCCAACTTCATCTTTAATTCATTGAAAGCAGCCTTGTGAGGTTCCTCAAATACAAACTCTGTATCCTTTTTCAATAAATCAGTCAGAGGTCTCGCAATCAAAGCGAAGTTCTGAATAAACTTTCTAAAGTATGAGGTTAATCCGACAAATCCTCGCAACTGTTTGATATTAATTGGTTGTGGGAACCTTACCACAGCGTCCGTCTTATCAGGTGATGGTCTTACAGTACCATTTTCCACCACGTGTCCAAGGTACTCCACTCGTCGTTGTACCAGCTGAGACTTCTTCCAGTTGACTATCAATCCATACTGAGATGCACGGGCTAGCACTTCCTTCAACCGCTGTACTGCCTGTACCCCGTCCTCTGCAATAATTATCACATCATCAATAAATATCAAGACATACTCCTTTTCAATCAGGTCCCTAAAGATCACCGTCATAAACCTTGTAAAGACCTTTGGGCATATGGAAATCCCGAATGGAGCCTTAAGGAACTCGTATCGAGAGTTGTGCGTCACAAAAGAAGTATATTTAATTGAATCGTCATGCACTGGTAAGTGGAAGTAACCATTCTTCAAGTCAAGTGTACTAAACACTTTACCCTTTGACAGCTTGTCAATATAATCTTCGATTACGGGCAAGGGATATTCATCCTTGACCATCTTCTTATTTATCAACCTGTAATCTACGCAAATTCTAGTACTGCCGTCTTTCTTCTTCACAAGCACCAAGGGACTAGCGTATTCTGAAAAACTTACCCGAATGATGCCTTCTGTCAGCCACTCTTTCACTTGGCGGTCGACTTCCCTTTGCTCAGCAATTGCTAATCGTCGTGGTCGCTGCGCGATCGGTACGTCGTCCTTCAAAGTAATACGCAATTGAACTGGCGCCTCACATGTCTTGTTTGGTCGGTATGTTTCCACCAGCTTCGTCACCTCCTGCCGTAGCGCCTCGTCGTCCACGTAACCTACAACATCAGAAACATCCACACCACACAATAAAATCTCCTTAAGCCAGCTCATGTCACATTTCGTAAACACCACACGATCGCCTCTCATAACGACAGTTACATTTCGTAAAAACTCCTGACCTATAAGCATGTAATACGGCATAGCGTCCTTAGATACAATATAAAACTTCACATCTTCGTAACACTGTCCATCTATCATAATGTTTGTTATTAAATTTCCACTGGATTGCACTCGCGTCGAACCAAGTCCCGTCATTGCAACGTCATTCCGAATATAGTCCGGTGAATTTAGAATTTTCAAACACTCGCACGTAATTAAATTTAAATCTGAACCCGAATCAATCAACGCCGGAATTGTTTTCTTAAATAAAGTCACGTCCTTCATTGGTTTGCTTTCTTCGTTAACCGGTTGTACGCGGCCATTGTTGTTGACACTCATCGTTGACATATGCGCTCCGTCATTCAGTCTGTCATTCCCATTCCGTTCGTTCAGTTGCGTTTCGTTCGATGCGCGCGCCGTCTCGTTAGTGTTCGTTTCGCCTTCGGCCGCTGTCGTATTTGGTGATTCGTATAATTCGGTCGACGTCGTTCCGTTCATTCGTTCCTTCTGAACGCACATTTGTTTGATTGTCGAACTCGAGCCGCCATTTTGGTTTGAATTCGAATTTCTTAATGAATTTTGGCTGGATCCTGCCGTCGATGAAACTGCACATTGCGATGAAATATGACCGAATTGATTGCATCTAAAACATTTGAGGCCTTTCTGTTTATTTGGGCACTCGTTGGAAATATGACTATTATCACCGCAATTATAACATCTCTTCTTAGGTGTATTTTCGGCTTGTTTAGGTCGGCTATTCCGTGCTTCGTGATTTGGATTTGTAATTTTCGACTTTTCTTTTATCATATCGTAGATTTTCAACTTTTCCTTCAGATCTTGATACGTCGTTACCCCGTAGAGAATCATCTTGTTCGTCGGCGAATCGGGAATACCGTCCACGATATATTTTATAGCGACATAGTCCGGCATCTTACCTCGCTTTCCGAGTTCTTTCATGCTCAACATGTAATCTAGGCTAGATTCTCCACTTTTCTTCGTTTTTGAGCTCATCAATTCGTGTATTGTCTTAATATCTACCGTGTCTGGGAATTCTTTTGCGATCGCCGCCTTAAGATCGTCCCACGTCTTGTAGGTTTTCTCTGCCCGCAGCCACAGCGCCGCCGTACCTGATAATGACCGCCTCGCCATCAACAGTTGCTGTACTGGGCTCCAAGCAAATACCTCGGCATTATCCTCGATTTCCTCGATCCACCTCGTGACAGGATACGCTTTATCCTGTCCCGTGAATTTCGGGATGAGGTCTTGCATTAAGTGAAGCATCGCGCTGCCTCCGTTCATTGCGTCTTCAAAATCGGTTTCGTATCGGCTGGCACGTCTGTCGTTTTTGCCCATCAGGCCGTCGTCGTCGTCGTCGTACTTTTAGTAATCGTCGTCGTATTTTTAGTAATCGTCGTCGTATTTTAATAATTGTCGTCGTATTTTAATTAATCGTCGTTGTTGGGAAATTTGAAGAAAACGTCGTCTAAATGTTACTTGACACCTCGTCGTAATGGCGCTTGGTCCAGAAGTCCGCTGTCGTCGCCGAATTCAATCCGCTTGATTTTTTTACAATCCCGGACGAGCCCCCAATTTCTGTAGTGTGGGATTGAAGTAAAAATACTCTTGCGGTTAAATTTGGAGTATATTTCTTAAGCGGTCCGAAACAAAATAAAATTCTAGAAAAACAGTCTTATGTCAAGTTACATTTGAAATTTCCCACGTCCGTTCGCTAGGTCGTCTTCCAGGCTTCTCCTCGATCCATCGTTCATACCCATCCAAGTACACTCGTTCACTCGTACAATTCACTCGTTCATTCCGTCATCGGTCAGTCTACTCATACGTTCCGTTCCTACATATATACCGCTGACCTACCATGCAGTGAAGAAGTAGTAACGGCAACATATGCTGATGATACGGCCTGCCTTGCAAGCCATGTAAACCCAATAGTTGCAGCAGAGAAACTGCAAACTCATCTGTACAAAATAGATGAATGGCTTGAGAAATGGAGAATAAAGCCAAACGTGGGGAAGTCAATACAGATAACTTTTACTCTTCGAAGAGAGGAATGTCCAGCCGTGCACCTGCGAGGAGAACAACTACCTCAGGAAACATGTGTAAGATATCTTGGTCTTCACTTAGATAGAAGATTGACATGGGCGACACACATAAAAAAGAAAAGAAAAGAAGCTGATATTCATTACAAGCGCCTGTACTGGCTGATTGGACGACAATCACCTCTTACATTAAGCAACAAAATACTAGTGTATAAATGCATTATAAAACCCATTTGGACATACGGGATTGAACTCTGGGGAACAGCGAGTAATTCAAACCTCGAGATCTTGCAAAGGTTTCAGAATAATGTTTTAAGAGCTATCACATGTGCACCATGGTTTGCAAAAAACACAGAAATACATGAATACTTGGAAATGCCAACAATAAAGGACGAAGTTAACAGATATTGTATTAGGTACAAAGAAAGGCTCAAAAGCCATACAAACCAACTTGCCAGGGACTTGGTATACCCCGACAATGACAAATCTGCTAGGCTGAAAAGATGGCAAATCCTACAATTAGACCAGCGGCCCTAGTATACCTACGGCAAACACTTTAATGCCAAGGGAGTGTATTTAATGTAATACCTCTCATAAACCTCAATATAGACAGAACATCTGATTATGGCTGACTAGCCGCTTGCAGATACAATTGAGAGAAAAAAAAAAAAAAAAATTGTATTTATTGAATGTAATCATTAATTGTTAATGTATAATAATAACATTTTTAGTTTATTTTTAAGTTACTGTTGCATGCCCTTCCAGGGTGTCATGGCCTTACTTGTACCTTATTATGTAACATATTATTATTGTACATGACTACAACGAAATCGCCCGACACACAATTTTCAAATGGCGTAAAATCCTAAAATACAGATATTAACACAATATAATATAATTAAAAAAATTACAAAACAGTTATATTTTCAGAAAATAATTGTTTCTAATACACTGAGTGGTCTCTGTAAGTGGGTCATTTCCGAAACTTTCAGTGTGACCCGTAGGTCACATACTAATTTGTTTTTTATTAGGTATCTTAATCATAACTTTTGTTGGTATTGTTTCATTTATTTTATTGACTGTATTAAGATTTGTAATTTCATCATATCTAAATAAACAATAAAAACCGGCCAAGTGCGAGTCGGACTCGCGCGCGAAGGGTTCCGTACCATTATCAATTTATTATTTAAAAAATACAGTTAAATCAACCTACCTCAAAAACTATAGAAGATAATTTAATCAAACCAAAAATCGTTGATAGAGTTTATTAATGTGCTTAACATATATTTTTTTTAGAATTTTATATCGCGTAGTTTAAAAAATAGAGGAGGGGGGACACATTTTTCAGACTTTGAGAGCTGGTATCTCGAAAACGATTTGCTTAAATAAAGATACGATTTATAAACCTTCATATCATTTTCAAAGACCTTTCTATTAATACCCCGCACGCTTATATACAACTAATTTTTTTTTTCTATCCCTCAGTTATATGTATGGAGGTCCCCCACCCCAATGGTTTTTTTACAATTTAGTATCATAATCCTGTAGCGGTTCATACAACACATATCCTTACCAAATTTCGTTACTGTAGCATTCATAGTTTCCGAGTAATTCAGCTGTGACAGACGGACAGACGGACAGACGGACAGACGGACATGACGAATCTATAAGGGTTCCGTTTTGCCATTTTGGCTACGGAACCCTAAAAACTGTTCTCTAATAGTGTAGGTACTTACTTTATTTATTTCTATTATTTTCAAATTGTGAATGTTTAAAATAGTACCTATACTTGTTACGAATAACTAGAATAATAACCTGAGAGAAAATAAAAACTAAAGCTATAAAATATTTAAACAAAAAATATAATTTCCAGTGTGGATGCACCAACGGAAGAAGAAATAGCCGCCAACTTAGCCTTAGCAAAGCAAAAGCAGTTAAATGCAGCCAAGATTGAAGAGCGGAGGCTGGCAGAGGGGGGCTCGCTGCCCACCATGCCGGCCCGAGGGGCTGAGACCTTCCCCAAGTATGCAGAGTTCCACACCGGACATCCGGATGACCATCCTGACAAAAAGCCTTAATGTAGTCACAGAAACTTCAGAGGCACCAGATGTATAGAAATCATTAGATGGGTCAATCAACTTTTTTAAAGCCGCAAAATTCTGCCTAGTGTGACTAAAAGTGAAATAAAAATGGTTCGTCCCCTGGTAACCATTATGTTAAAAAGTATATTTTTTGATTTCTGCACCATCTCGTACGTAGGTAAAGGATCTGGTTTTATTTTAATCATGTTCAAAAGTACTGAAATGCAACAAAATATGTTATGGGCGATAGTTTCGAAGGACCTAAAAAAGTTTATTAGCCCAGATATATTATACGGTCAGTGATTCATGCCTATACTAGATGGTTAATTTTATGGCCTCTTTCTCAATCTCCAGATAAATATATCTATCAGATCAAATGTTCAATGTCTTTTTCCCTAGGCTCATAAAAGATTTACTTGGCAGATATATTTTATTTAGGGATGGAGACAGGCCTTTAATGCAATTAATTTCAGGCAGCGATATTTTAAACTGCCAAATCATGTTGAATATTACTTACGGGGGCATTCCTTACGTAAACATCAAATATTTTTTTGTCTAGATCGGAAAAAATTGGTGGTTCAGATGGAATAAATGACCCGAATTTAGACTTAGCAGTGAACACAAAGTGTCAATGCTATGCGTACAACATATTAATCCCTCAGGTTTCTCTGAACATCCATGTATTATCTAAGATGGCCATGTATTATCTAGTATAATTGTCTTTCATTATTCATTACCTCAGTGAACATTAGATGGGTCAATCACCTTTTTCTTGTCAAGCGTTGGAATGTTTATGTTCTCATAGGGGTCTATTAATCACGTCATACGATTTTGGCCTGTTTTGGACCCAATGGTGATATTTGGTGATATTTCTAGAATTTGGATTACAGCAAAATAAAAAAAAAAACCATCCCGACTTTACGAGTAGGGGAGAGAAACATTTTTTTTCCTATATTTTATTCTATCTTTTTGTCAGCGTAATTAATATGTAGGTAAGGTACTTGTACGAAATTGCAGATTTCTAGTACTAACGGCCACTGAGCTATGCTGCGGACAGACGGACTTGGCGAAACTGTAAGGGTTCCTTGTTTACTACGGAACTCCAAAAAAAAGGTTGTTGACCCAGATAATGATATTAATGATAGTGAGATTTTGTTGTAGATATTAGACTGTGGCTATGAGTTCACAGGTTAAGAGATTCTAATATTGAATTAATTACTTAGTTCCTTCATTAGTCACCAGACACTGCTACTTTCCTCACAATTGTAAGAAATATCGATTAGCTATCAAATCTCTACTCTTATCAAAAATTAACCATAGTTTTGCTGAAAGCGACTAACTACAATTTTTTGCCAATCTGACTTACTTACATTGAGTTTGGTCGCTTTCTGAATTTTCAAAAAATAGGATTACATATGAAGGGTCCACGGAAAGAACATATATGTCTAGTTAATTCAAATTACAGAAGGAAAAACTACCTTACTTTTAACAGAATAAGGTGTGAATTTGCCCTGATTATTTTAAGCACTGGACATCTTTTTCCGTGTACCCTTAATATGTGGTTTTAACCCGTGGTAATAAATTATCATCGTCAATCGTCACGTCAAAGAGAACATTTTTGGTTTATGGCAAGTACGATCACCTACTTACATGCATTGCATTCGTACCCAGGCACGTAAAACCTTATCGCACTAGTGCGGTAAAGTAGCACTATGCGTACTTATTGTTAGTATGAACTATAATGTAGGTAGGTTACCGAATTAATGTATTAAATTTGGTACTTTCATTTAAAATAAATCAATTTCTAGGATGATCATGTCGAACAATGTATATATTTATGTAAAGCTGGTTTCTTTATGGTTGTAGATATACCTAGTTAGAAATAAATAGATTTAAAGTTTGTGTTAATAAATTATTTATTTTAACTTGTGTATTGTAATTAAATCCTAATTTATAAATAATCGCAGCTTCTGCTGAAATTAAACAGGCCTTAGGCTTAGGTTCCCGCTCCACTGCTCCACCAAGTGAGTTACTGAGCAATGCTTAAGTACCTAACACACAGTTGAAATTAAATATCGAGAAAAAAAATATCTTGGGAAATCTTACACAAATGGACCTATTAGTTATAGCCTCACGGTAAACACAATTAAGGCTTGTGAGTTGTCATGTGGGCACTAAGCGACAATTACATAGATACATATTATAATATAGATACTTTAATACATAGACAGCCACGACCAAGGAACGAATATTTGTGATAAATAAATTACACATTTTTTTATTTGGAATCGTGAGTGATAGACTGATTGAAGATAAAGTGTCCCAAGTTATTTTTTTCCATTTCGCTACCATTTTTCATAGACTTGTAGAAGTAATGGAATCGAAAGAATGACAAATTTATTTCTTAGTACCTACAGATGGTGCCTTTTTTCACGTGCAAAAACGTAATTCGTAACTCGTGTCGATTTAAAACAATCCATATCGGTCGTGTTTTAAAACATCGCCACTTGTTTCGATTTTCATGTTTTTCGCACTTGTGTCGTAATGCACTATTTTAACCTAGGATAGAAACAGCTCGGAATTTGGAGTATGTAGGTAAACCGTTAAAAAAGGTGGTCAGGGAGTATAGGCACAATCTTTGCGAGAATCGCTGAAGTAAAGTGAGGTACCTATCTAGCAGGACTAGTAGGTACTTCGTTGTCTCTGACCTTGGTACCTACTCGTAAGATTCGTTTACCTACAGATAATATATCGCGCGGTTAACTTTGTTTATGCTAAAACGTGATAACGTAATTAATGTTTTCGTTCGATCTTGCTATTTTGCTTCATTAAACACAACATTTTCTTTATCTGTCTATTTTTAACTGAACCCCCTTTGCGGTTTTCGTTACTTTTCATTGGCACAATTGATATCAAATACCTACTCATAGTTTTAGTAAGGGGTGAGTAAGGGTAATGATAATGACTAACGAGTAATGAAGCGGGCACTACCCGCGTAAATGACGGCTAAAGGCAGTAAGAATACATTTGCCACCACCCTAACTTTTCATGTGGGTGTCGTAAGAGTCGACTAAGGAATTAAAGTGTAAATTACCATTACCTAATTTATTGAAAATAGATGATGGGTAGCAGCATCATCATAGTGGACACATTTAGGTACTGCGATCGCTTACCCGTTTACTACCTCATACCTAATGCGTCCATAGGTACCTATGTGTGGGTAATAGGAGAGGCCCAGGTCCAGCAGTGGACTGAAATAAGCTGGTCATCATGCAAACCTTTGAAAACTACGAAATATATGTATTGTGATAAGCACAAATATCCGCGTCGGGATTTGAACCCGGAACGTCCAACTCATAGGTCACTCGGTACCAGCTACGGAGGCAGATAAAGAATTATACTTCGTTTTGAGAATATTACGTAATTACCATACTTAATAAGGCACCTACCTAAATAACTATTAGAAGTAGACATAATATAAAAAAATGCTGACCATTTGACACTAATGTTTAAAGTCCTTTTTGAAGATCTGCCATACGCTGTCCCTTGAGAAAACCTCGGAGGGAAGATCACTCTACCTACTTGCCTAGCAGTTGGTGCGTCCACTGTACTACTTACTATCAGATGTAGAGCTTATTTTAGAATTATAACTAACGTGAGACTCAAACATATTTAAATATTTATAACACGGGTTACTCACGTAATTTAAGTCGATAATTGCTCGACATGTTTCGATCCATTTAGAGGATCCTCATCATGGAGTATCCGCGACCAAAGCCCGACGTGTACTGCGGGCTTGCGCTCTGCTAGAGCGGGTGCTGGCCGCGGGCAGCGCTGGCGGGGGCGGCGAAGGAGGAAAACTACCCTCATTGTCACTTTTGTCGAAAAGCGGGTTGCACACAACACTCACTACGTCACTAGGTAATAAGGGCACGTCTACACTGTCTACCGATGCAATACCTAAAACCGTTTTCCAACCAGGCGGCACTGACCAACCACAATCACGATTAAAATTCGGGTGGCGACTTATTTCGATGGCTTCCCGTATTTTCCGTGGCACGATGAACTTTTCTCTTGCAAGTACGGTGGCCTTATCGAACCTAATGTATAGTGCGTCGAATCCGAATCCAATACGTGTTCCGTCACCGCAGAGCCCTGGCTGTCACAATTTCTCAGACATCGTATATGCTCAGATAGTCTCGTCGATATGTTCCGGCCGGTTTCCCCAATGTACTTTATCCCGCAGGAGCAGGGAATCATGTACACTCCCGGGATGTTTAAAAGCTCCTATCTTTTGGCGAACGTGTCCACTGTCTTAGTTGCGCATGAGGGC
The DNA here is from genome assembly GCA_025490895.1 of Thaumatotibia leucotreta. NCBI lineage: Eukaryota > Metazoa > Arthropoda > Insecta > Lepidoptera > Tortricidae > Thaumatotibia > Thaumatotibia leucotreta. The sequence goes on from JALPQI010007386.1 coordinate 22,445, forward strand.
GGAATATCGTCTTGATGCTATATCTTCGGCGTAACAAGTGTCCGATCTTATCCGTCACCCCTTTAATGTAAGGTAAAAATAAGGGCGCCCTTTCCACTTCGGTCGTCCGGATTCGTGTAGACGCACCCGCAACCCGATTGCTCTGCCTCCAGTTGTAGCCATTATCATGCAGTACATGCCTCACATGGTGCAGCTCTCGGTCTATGTACTGGGGATCACATAAACTCAAGGCACGGCTAATCAAAGTTCGCGGCACAGAAGAAAGATGAAATGGGTGATGGTGTGAATCAGCCCTTAGATAACGGTCCGTGTGCGTTGGCTTCCGATACACCGTAGTGCATAAACGTCCACTGGGATTTCGTATAACAAGGACATCCAGAAATGGCAATGTTCCATCCCGCTCCTCCTCCACCGTGAACTTGACTTTAGGATGTAAGGCATTGATGTGTTCTGTAAATTCACGCAATCTATTCTGTGACACAATAGCAAACACATCATCCACGTACCGCCACCAATATCTAGGAGCTGCCGGCGTGCTACTTAATGCTCTTTGTTCTAGCCACTCCATAAATATATTGGCAACAACGGGAGCTATTGGTGAGCCCATGGCCACCCCATCAACCTGTAGGTAATAATCCCCATGCCACATCAGATATCCAGACTTTAGACAGAACTCGATAGATTGCATGTACACGGTAGGTAAATGTGTAGTAGCCAAAAGGTCTGAAATTATTTTAATAGTCTCATCTACCGGTACATTTGTGAAGAGGGATGTCACGTCAAAACTAACCATACGTTCATCTGCATTTAATTGAATATCCGATAACATGTTCACGAAATGCCTCGAAATCCTCGGGCTTTGGTCGCGGATACTCCATGATGAGGATCCTCTAAATGGATCGAAACATGTCGAGCAATTATCGACTTAAATTACGTGAGTAACCCGTGTTATAAATATTTAAATAGAGCTTATTTATTTATTATTCAAATTAGTTACACTACACAGCATTACAGTTATAACACTAAGGCACTCTGAACTATATACAAAAATAGTATAAAAATAATTTAAAAGTTTGATTTAGGCGACGTAACGACGTGGCTCCGTTGCGTCGTCTGATCCGGCGTAGAATTCGGCAGATTGGAACTACCGAAACACGACGCCTTTCGGCCAGAAGTTAGCACTCGCGATGGTGTCCTGCAGCGGGCGCGGCACGCGCACCACAAACGAGCTGAAGTGCACGCAGTGGCGCGACCGCAGCTGCTGCACCCTCAGCGAGTAACCCGTCTTCCGGCGGACGTACTCCACCACATCGTTAGGCACGGCGGAGCGCGACACATAGAGCGCCCTACTCGGTGTTGCAACCGGAAGACCAGAATTAACCGTCCCGGTGGTGCCACAGTCTTTCGAGGCGCCCTGCGCGCCCTGCTCTTCCGTTTCACCAATGTGAACCCCTCCTTGTCTACAAAGATGCAGGAGGCCTTGCCCATATTGGAACTCGTTCCCTCAGAAGGCAGGGCAAGGCTAATATATATCTTGTAGGTCTCTATAGTCTTGTAGAATTTAGAATGTAGAGCTCGTAATGATTACATTTGAAGCATGTTCCTACACTCCCTACTAGGTCATGAATGTAGGATTAATATGGATTTGACAACGTTATAATAATAGCAAGAACGAAAGGGATGGTGTTATGAAACTTTTTACTAGTGGAAGTGAAAAGGAACGATAATCGTCCGTCCTTATCACTGTGCCACTATTTTTTGTGTGTGTGTGCATTAGATGCTAAATGTAAGTGCCAGACAAATGCGTTGAATACGTCACTAAGTGCCTGTGTGGCACTTTCGTCTTAGTAGTAAGTGACTATGTCTATCCCTCTTAGTGGCACACTATGTGCGGCCCCTCGCTACTAGGTACTGTATCAAATACTTTTGTAACGTTATGTACTTCAGGAACCACTATATTCGTGAATAATAAAATAACACTTGCTGATGTTTTAACAAATATGTTTTATTCTGCAAAGATACAGGTTAGCTTCTTGAGCGACCGTTAACAGAGTACAGAGATTTCTTATTCACTTTTATTTTTTAAAAAGGTGACCAAGGTTGCCAGCAGTAATTAATATTTTTTCTTAATGCTACATGTACACACACTTTGACTAACATATATTTAACTTATTTATTGATAATAATTGTTATAAATAAATGAATTTTAAATAGCGATTTACATTTTATTAAAATAAACCATTATTCCCGTGATTATTAAGACTTTTAATCACAGTACTCAAACACGTTCTAGTTTTTATCCTCAACTGTCAAACATTTAACTGTCTACCTGCTATTTCCTAACATTCGGCCTTTTCTGACAAGGAAAGCGTCCTCGCGTTTATTGTAGGTACACAACTACACATTATCTAGTATTTTCTGATTAATCAACCAACTTATCAATAAATCAATAACCATACACATGGAACATTTTAGCAAAGCCGTAATTATTAGTAAATACTCGTATTAATTACAAAAATAAACACTTTTATGACATACAACATCGATTACTAATTTAAAATAACATATACTTTAGCCGTTTTCCACCACATTTACTTACCTAGTAACGCACTAAGGGCTACTAACGCCACCAAGGGCTCGTAACGCTACCGAGGGTTGGTATCACCAACAAGGGCTAGTAACGCCACCGAGGGCTAGTAACACCACCAAGGGTTCGTCACGCCACCAAGGGCTGGTATCACCACCAAGGGCTGGTATCGCCACCAAGGGCTGGTATCGCCACCAAGGGCTGGTATCGCCACCAAGGGCTGGTATCACCACCAAGGGCTGGTATCGCCACCAAGGGCTGGTATCGCCACCAAGGGCTGGTATCGCCACCAAGGGCTGGTATCGCCACCAAGGGCTGGTATCGCCACCAAGGGCTGGTATCGCCACCAAGGGCTGGTATCGCCACCAAGGGCTGGTATCGCCACCAAGGGCTGGTATCGCCACCAAGGGCTGGTATCGCCACCAAGGGCTGGTATCGCCATCAAGGGCTGGTATCGCCACCAAGGGCTGGTATCGCCACCAAGGGCTGATATCGCCACCAAGGACTAGTAACGCCACCAAGGGCTAGTCTTAACTAAATACACATTTAATTATGCACATATAACACACAATTTTAACATTTATTCTTAAATCATCTTAAAAGATTAATGTTGTAATCACAAAACAGTAGTATATTCAACTAGGTAATTTATAAATCACTTTCTACTTCAGAGTCACTTTCCATGGGATCATTCGTGAAAACCAACCAATGATGAATTTTGTCTACAGCGAACACCGACCGGTACATAGGCTTACCTTCTTTCTTTGTAATAGGTGTATCTTCAACCTCATACCTGTCATTACCAAGATCTCTAGTAATTTTATATGGTCCACTACATTTAGGTTGCAGTTTCCTACTTTGACCAGCTGTTGGATTTCCGATATCCCTCTCGACGCGTACAAGGTCACCAATCTTATATTTACGAGCACATTTGCGCTTACTGTCAAATCGTTCCTTTTGTTTTTCTTGTTCAGTGCGCATCCTTTCAGTTGCCTCATTTCTTATTAAGTCAGTGTTCTCATACTCCTGAGCATCGGCAACTAACGCATTCATTACACCATCAGAACTACCTATTGGGCTAATACTAAATAGCAGTTGAGCTGGTGTTTTGTTAGTGGCCTTGTTGATGGTATTGTTAAGGCCCCATTGAACCTTCGGCACACAACTGTCCCACTCATTATCGGGTTTCCCATGATTTAGTGAAGTAAGTGCATCCAGGATAGAGCGATTGTAACGCTCAATCTGACCATTCGCGCGTGGACTAGCCACTGCGTTTAATATGTGATCCAGTCCTTTATCTTGTACGTATTTCTTAAACGAGTTACTAGTAAAACTAGTTCCTCTATCCGTGATTAACCGTCTTGGCACGGCAAATAAGCTGAAGTATTCTTCAAATACGTTTATGGTGGTGCTAGTCTTACAGTTCTTTACTGGCTTTATAACGATAAATTTAGTGAATGCGTCAATGATTGCCAATATATAAGCATTTCGTCTTTTACTTATAGGGAACGGACCGCAATGATCCGCATGAAGAGTATGAAAAGGTCGGTCCGGTTTCTGGATTGGGTGTAGCATACCTTCTTTAGGACCACCGGGCACTTTGTTATAGGCACAATGTAAACATGCGTTACAATATTTTTTAATAAACCTTCGCATCTTTTTGAACCAATAAACCTTGCGAATCCTTTCGTAAGTCTTTTCATATCCGAAATGTCCTAGGTCATCATGGTGACTTTTCAGTATCTGCCATCGAACTGACTTAGGAACCACCCACAGTAAACTCACGTCATCACCCCTTTTAACCCTACGATAAAGCCTGTTGTTTTTATACACGAAATTATTTTTAATATCGATCATTGCATCAGTTTCGGGATCTTGTAAAATTTGAACTATTCTTTGTAGTTCAGAGTCCGCCTGTTGAATAGTTTGTAGCCATATTTATCATCAACCACAATATTTGACTCAGTATCAACTATATGAAAGATGTGACAATCATCATCTCGACAGGGAGGATTGTCAGCCACAATAGCATTTCGACTCAAAGCATCGACATGAGTCATTTTTGTGCCAGCACGATATTCAATAAAGAAATCAAACTCTTGCATTGCCATCCACCATCTCGCTACTCTTGGAACTAAATCTTTCTTATTCATGGTGCTGCGAATGGCGTGGCAGTCCGTTACCAATTTAAAGGGAGAACCCAACAAATAAACTCTGAATCGATTTAGTGCAGTTATGACTGCCAGGGTCTCCAACTCATAAGCGTGAAATTTCTGTTCCTCGGGTGAGGTTTGCCGACTGTAATACGCAATGGGTTGTAGCCCCTGACCGGCACCTTGCAACAAAATGGCTCCAAGTCCCATTTTGCTTGCATCTGTATGGACTTCTAACCGTGCATTAGGCTCATAAAGTGCTAAAACAGGTCTACTAGCCAATATGTCTTTCAGTTGATTAAATGCAGCTCGTTCTTCGGATTCGAACCGCCAGGGCTCATTTTTCTTCGTGAGGACTGTGAGAGGTCTAGCTATCACAGAAAAATTGCGAACAAACTTCCGAAAGTAACTCGCAAGTCCCACGAACTGGCGTACTTCGTGAACGTTCTTTGGGGCGGGAAATTTCTTGACTGCGTCGATTTTAAAGGATCCTGGTCGGATACCCTCTTTAGAAATTTCATAGCCGAGATATTCGATCTTTTCTTGAAAAAATATACATTTTTTCAAGTTTAACGTGAGCTTAGCCTTGCGCAGCATAGTAAATACCTTTTCAAGCTTTGTAAGGCCTTCTTCAATAGATTTTGATGGGACTAAAAGATCATCCATATACGCAAGGACTAATTTTTGTCCAACTCCGTTTACCATTGAGTTTATGGCACGCTGGAATACACTTGGAGCGTTCGCCAATCCAAACGGCATTCTATTAAACTCATAGAGGCCGTCCGGTGTGACGAACGCTGTCAGGTGCTTACTGCTCTCAGTCACTGGTACTTGGTAATATCCGCTCGCCAAATCTAGACTAGTAAAGAAATTGTTACCACCGAGACAATCTAATTTATCCTCAATACGAGGTAGCGGATATTTATCCTTCAGTGTCTTGCGGTTCAACGCCCTATAATCAACGCATAGACGTTTTTGCCCGTTCTTCTTACTAACAAATAATACAGGACTTGCGTATGAAGATGAACTTTCTCTTATAATGCCATTCTTGAGCAGGTCCTCTATAATCACCGACAATTGATCTTTTTCTTTAAGAGACATCCGGTAGGGATTGTAGACCACTGGGCTGTCATCTTTGAGCTTAATTGCCATTTCAATAAGATCAGTTTTTCCCAATTCGGATAAGTTCAATGCAAAACAGTCACGATATTTTGCCAAAAGCGCATGAAACACTTCGCGTTCAGACTCATTTAATTGCGTCCCTATAACAACATCATTCAGTGGCAATGGCTGTTTTGATTCCTCTGTAGTTGTAGCTAGCCTAACCGTTGTTTCATTAATTTCATCGTAACTACTCCCCCTAGCTACTACCTGTTGTTGTTTTATCTGTAATTCAGCATTGGCAAGGTTTGAAATCATTAGGAAGCCGTTTCCATCTTTAAAATTATATAAGCCGGGCAAAACAATGTAATTATTTTGCGGTGATGTGCAAAACGAGGCAGGTATATAAAGTGATCCAGTAAAATTTGTTGTCGTACTCACTTCAACAGGCGAGGTACAAGTCGCCTGAATTGTCAGGTCAACGGCTGGGTTTATAGTAAATTTCATATTTGGTTCTGTACAGCCCTCCCCTGGTACTCTATAGAATGTTAAATTCTTTGGAGTTTTTATAACCATAATGTCGGGCAGTTCTGTAAATGTCTGTCCTATCATTACTTCGCTTGGCAAGAGATTATCCGGTACCACAATAAAATCTACTGGATTCTCAACACCATCTATGCTTAATATAGCGTTCACCGACCCTAATGGTTGAACTATTCCATCACCAAATCCTCTCAGATTTGGCATTTTATCAGGGCGTTCCCACGAGGTAAACATATGTTTTGCGTAAGTCTCTCTAATCATAGTACGTGTACTTCCAAAATCAATGAATGCAGTTGTGAGTATGCCGTTTAGCCTAACGTCTTTATAATATTTCTCACTTCCAGGTTCTATCAATTTATCGTGGGGCAAATCAATGTTATTTATTTCAACACGTCTTACATCTTTATCGTCAGAAGAAGCAGTCAGTTGCAATAAGCCGCTATTATTAGGATTTGTCGTTGATCCTACAGCTGTCCTATTACGACACTCATTAGCCATGTGTCCAGCTCTACGACAAATGCTACACTTCTTCATAGGTTTTATACATTTCGACCTAATATGACCTGCTTCTCCACAATTATAGCACACTATATCAGGTTTAATTGAGTCACTGTTCTGATTGTTGGATGTTGAATTAATGGCGTTTTGAGTTGACCGGGAATCTTTATTCCAAGCTTTATTGCGCTTTTGAGACATCAAATAATTATCGCTCTGAGATAGCGTACGTAAATACGAAAATAATTGTTCAGGTTCCTCAAAACGGCATGAATTTGCACTCATCCTAACAAACTTATCATCTATTCCGTGAACTAAACACCCTACGGCTTTACGACCCGTTATTTCGCATTTATTTATTAAAATCATTTTTTCATAATAATACACGTCTAGTGCTTGACCAATTTTACAACGCAAATTAAGCATTCGTTGTAAAAGATCACCATAATTTTCCGTTGAAGGAAAAGCTAGTTTCAACTTTTCTACCCATTGTGGCCAAGTATACAAGACGGACGGCAGTCCTTGATACCAACGCTTTGCCAGGCCAGCCAGCTTAGGCAAAGCGTAGTGGCATGTCTGGATATCAGTCCACGAGTATATTTGTGCGCACTCGTTTACTTTATGAATCCAGCATTCGATATTTTGAGCACCATCGTTGGGATCAAACTCAGGTACTACATTAATATGGGCGGTGTAGGCATGACCCAGCAACGGCAGAGTATTCCCTAATGAGACGTTACTTGTACTCGATTGACCCGCCTGAACAATTTGGCTAGGATTAGTATCGGGAGGCAACGGTGGAGTGAATCCTCTACGCCCTACATTATGATAAGTCTTGGGCTTGTTTGTCGCAGCATGTCTTTGTTTACTTTTATGATGGTGATGTTTCTTATGCTTTTTATAACGCCGAGGTGGCGGCGAGGATAGCGAACTATGTGAAGAAGCTCTAGATGTATCTCGATCAGAAGAGTTTGAATAGCGCCGTTGATGTTTCGATCGACGTTTACGTGACCTAGAAGCTCTCTCTGATCCCATGGTCCGCTATTCTGTTCGTACTTTAAACTAATCACCAATTACAATATGTATACTATATGATATAACTATGTCTACACCACACTACTATGTACTTATATAATGCATAGTTTCACTTAATTTAATCAAACCAATTAACAAAGACTACGTAATCTACGTATAGATCTATAATGTTTTTTTTTGTTTTTGAACATCAATCGTACAATTTTTACGTACTGTCTATAAATTTTATTAATCTTCAATCAAAAGTAAGCGTAGTACAAACACACACACGTATACGTAAGAACACTGAAAGAGTCCGATGATAACTTTGCTAATGTAAATACGTATACGAATCTATCGTGTAACGGTTTCTTTATGAAATGAAAGTTAAAGGTAAACAGTCAACCGACACTTTTTTTTCTTTAAGGATAGGCGCCTACAAATTCACTTTTCACAGAACACACACATCATTGAATAAGCACAATTTCACCAATAGTACAAAAAAAATCATAGCACTGACCTTAGTCCGGCGACAAATACCTCAGTTCCCGGCGTCATGGGTTACTTTTACCAGGATCAGCACTTCTGAATTGTAACGTTATGTACTTCAGGAACCACTATATTCGTGAATAATAACACTTGCTGATGTTTTAACAAATATGTTTTATTCTGCAAAGATACAGGTTAGCTTCTTGAGCGACCGTTAACAGAGTACAGAGATTTCTTATTCACTTTAATTTTTTAAAAAGGTGACCAAGGTTGCCAGCAGTAATTAATATTTTTTCTTAATGCTACATGTACACACACTTTGACTAACATATATTTAACTTATTTATTGATAATAATTGTTATAAATAAATGAATTTTAAATAGCGATTTACATTTTATTAAAATAAACCATTATTCCCGTGATTATTAAGACTTTTAATCACAGTACTCAAACACGTTCTAGTTTTTATCCTCAACTGTCAAACATTTAACTGTCTACCTGCTATTTCCTAACACTTTATAGCAAACAAGGTAGCCAAATAGGAGTAGTTCGGTACACCATGCAGATGTAGTCAGCCACACACATGCTTTGATTTTTGCTATAAGTAGACTTCGAAAATGCTATGCTATGTTAAATAAAAGTAATGACAGCTACACGAAGAATGTCAGTGGGTAGTACGTACACTATACATATACTTAGTGTGGTGTACATTACAGCGTGTATTGTACCTACCTACAACATTATTAGGCCGTTTTGTATGTAGGTATACCTATACTCTAGAAGAGAATTAGACCTAAATGCCTACCTACTCACCTAATAAAAGCGTCGTATATTTTATGAGATGATGTATGTTTTGTCAGCCTCCGTAGCCTAGTTGGTAGTGACCCTGCCTACGCAGCTGGAGGTTCCGGGTTCGAATCCCGGCGAGGGCATTATTTGTGTATTTATTTATCACAAATATTCGCTCCTTGGTCATGGCTGTGTATGTATTTAAGTATCTAATATGTATCAATCTATTATATATATTGTCGCCTCGTACCCACATCACAAGCCTTAATTGAGCTTACCGTGAGACTAGGTTGATTTGTGTAAGATGTTCCAAAGTGCCAAGATATTTAGTTCCAAATGTTGGGATATTATAGCCTATAGGCGATGATATACGTAGGTATAATAACAATCAGTCGTTCCGCATCTGGAGGCCTACCGCAAACTACGAAAATCGTTAACACCGGACATCTATCACTGTCGCTCTAATTCCGCCATCATAGAAAATGAAGAGGCAGAATACCCGAAATAACTACCTGTTTCCTATATGTGCTCTGAAGTCAGAACTCCGATCACGAACGTTGAAATTTGCAAATTTCGTAGATTTTTCTGTCACTCTAATGACGTTTTCGTTGGAGTGATAGTTTTGCGGATTGCCAAGTTCACGGCAGTAGGCCCCCTATCGCGATCACAGATCGTGCAATGACGTAACAACAACATATTTATCACCATCAATACTCGCGTGTTTTTCCGATGACCGCCGGAGCCCGAGACACCATGTCGACCACTCGCTTCAGTCGCCGACTAATTTTGAACCCGACCACACCTCTCCGAGTTCCGCTCTACGGCTTCTTTGAACAGTTTGAACTTTACCGATAGCAGAATGAAGGTCAGATTCATTACCGGCTTATGTTGAAGTTGGCAACGTTTTATCGCATTTGTTTTCATTCATAATTTCATCATCTTTGCAGGGGTTTTAGTGCGTTAGGTTGTTTTAAAAAAATATTAGACTTAATGAGAACATAAACAATTAGGTACTTAGTACAATTTTATTAGTCTCACTATTAGGGTACCTACAGCACTGTAGCACTTCCTTTTTCCGTAGACTTGTTAATTTCACAAAAATGACACCGATTACTGGTGTTAGGTTTTTCACCATTTTGTCACTTTGCTTTGTACAGGCAAAGACAAAATAAGGTGTACACAAAAATGTTCAAAAATATGTCCCAGTGCACTCTAATTCTGTGTAATAATATAGAACGTCGTAACATATTTATGAGCGGATTCTTACGATACCTATTTTTGCACTTGACTGTATCACCATGCAACTATTATTACATAGGTACATACGAGTATTTGCTGGTCAAAGTTTCTTTGTAGGTTATTTTTATCGGAAAACATAGTAATACATTTTTAAATACAACATTAACACAGTCGACGTTTACTACCTAATCTAATCTAATATCATAATCACTAATTTAAAATTTAAAAACTGATTTCAACAGTATCCCGACCACCAGATCCCGACATGGGGCCAAGCCAATGCCAACGGGCCGTCTTATACCCGTTTGAAAAAAATATATTTGAAAATTGGTCCACGTTTCTCGGAGATATCGAATAACATACGTACAAAAAAAACTGTCGAATTGAGAAGATATAACACTATTTTAGCCTATATAATGTCCCATTGCTGGGCACAGGTCTCCTCTCGTATATGTGAGGGATTTAGCCTATAGTCCCCACGCTGGCCCTAAGCGGAATTGAGAAGAAGTCGAACACATCATTAAACTAAAATTAAATACCTAATCAAAAGAATAACATAGGTTCCTAGAGATATACATACTACGTGCCCATGAGGAAAGGGAAAAAATTCAACAGCGGATTTCTGACCAAATTTAAAGTTAAAAATGTCATATGAAGTTTTCTGGATTCAGTCTATTTTAAGAGAAAATTAGATTTTTTGAACAAATTAATTATTCGATTTTTTAAGAGATAATTAGATTTTTTCTTAATTGACAGTTATCTAATGGACAAAAAAATCTTTAATTACCTAGAAAACGTAAAAAAAAAATTTTAAGTGCATTTTTTGCGATAGTCTCATTAATAAAATCCTTTTTTTAGGGTTCCGTAGCCAAAATGGCAAAAACGGAACCCTTATAGATTCGTCATGTCCGTCTGTCCGTCTGTCCGTCTGTCACAGCCAATTTACTCGGAAACTATAAATGCTACAGTAACGAAATTTGGTAAGGATATGTGTTGTATGAACCGCTACAGGAATGTGATACTAAATTGTAAAAAAAACCATTGGGGTGGGGGCCCTCCATATATGTAACTGAGGGATAGAATTTTTTTTTTAGTTGTACATAAGCGTGTGGGGTATTAATAGAAAGGTCTTTGAAAATGATGTGAAGGTTTATACATCTTATTTTTATTTAAGCAAATCGTTTTCGAGATATCAGGTCTCAAAGTCTGAAAAATGTGTCCCCCCCCCTCTATTTTTTAAACTACGCGATATAAAATTCTGAAAAAAATATATGTTATGCACATTAATAAACTCTATCAACGATTTTTGGTTTGATAAAATTATCTCCTATAGTTTTTGAGGTAGGTTGATTTAACTGTATTTTTTTAATAATAAATTGATAATGGTACGGAACCCTTTGCGCGCGAGTCCGACTCGCACTTGGCCGGTATTTTTTGTGTATTAAGACATTCACACATCAAAAAAAAAAAAAATTTTTTTTTGTGCATTTCACCAATAGTACATTACTACCGAGGCCGGGAAGTGACTGGTTGCCGGCCGAATATATGTAGACGGCCGAGCGAAGCGAGGCCGGATAGTATTCGGACGGCAACCCGTCACTTCATGGCCGAGGTCTGTATAATGCTTTTCTCAAACATGCAATGAAATGAAACAAAAAAATGTATCTTCTTTCTAAGAAATTACAACTCAACTACATAACTAAGTCTTTGAAACACAACAAAAGTCAAATACGACACCGACAACTCATTTTTTTTTAAGATTGACCTTTTTTTTTTTAATACCACGTCGGTGGCAAACAAGCATACGGCCCGCCTGATGGAAAGCAGTCACCGTAGCCTATGGGCGCTTGCAACCCCAGGGGTGTCACATGCGCGTTGCCGACCCAATAAGAACTTGTACACTCCTCTTTTGAAGAACCCCATACTGTAGTCCAACGGGAAAACCTCGGCAGGGAGCTCATTCCACAGACGGACCGTCCGCGGGAGGAAGTTCCTCTGAAACCGCACGGTGCGCGACCATTTAGGCCCTGACCTGTTTGAAAGTTGCAAATTTTTACATTTAAAAAGCGGTATTAGACGACGCCGTCGGTTGGGTCCAATTAATTGCATGCAGTGATCGGGGCCGACGGATCGCGCCGTATAATACTGCTTTTTAAATATTATTTTGAGTAGTTATTGTACATTTATTTTAAATTATATAATTTAAATACCTAATTATAACTGCAAAAATGTGCCAACCATTTTTTTTATACTAATATTACTTACAGATAATTATTGGCTGAAAGCCAAGATGCCAGGTCACAACCCTATGTCAAATGAAAATTAAAAAAGAGGCACTTGCCGGCCTAGGCCGGCAACGAGGTACTTCCCGGCCACTTTTTAAGCACGTAACTACAACATTTCATTGCATGTTTGAGAAAAACTTATTTAACATTTTTTCTCTCTTTCTGTCTCAGGAATATGTTGTTAGAATTTTTCCTTTTCCTCATGGGCACCTTGTATAGGTACAAATAAAAAAATCTAATTAGATTGTAACACAACAGCGACGTAATAATTACCTGCATACAGATGATTTTTATTCACCCGCCAAATTTTAAAGACCTATTACTGGATTGACCCTCTAAAGTTTGACCGGTAATAAAAAAACACCCTGTATGTGTTGGCTACGTTTTATCGGATATTTGTTTTATTTATCATTTCATCATCTTTCTTGGGCGTTAATTATGTGTTTGATTATCAATATAATTACAGTATCACTTAATGAGTAGCGACCTTGCCCGCGAACACGGAGGTCCCGGTTTCGAATCCCTCCGAAGAAACTCTTCGTGTACTTAGGTATATTTATAATATTTTTATTTCATTTATAGGCGAGCAGCTATTCAGCTGATGAGAGTGATGAGTCTATGTCGCAGTGTCCAATATTATTATGCAGTTGAAAACTATTGCTAGTAATGCGTATTATATATTTGCGGTTTTTTAGAAACATCGAAATAGCATATTATATTAAAATGTTTTAAACTCTTTAATGTAGTATAACAACATCGTATTTTTGAATTACCTACTCCATTAGCAAATAGTTTATATACCGAAGAACGAAAAAGACCAAAATTAGAAACGTTATTTAATATGCAGAAAAAACCGGTATCTGATTCCTGGCCTATTACCGCGAAAATCGAAATTCGTAAATTTCTGGGATTTTTCTCTGTCACTCAAACGAAGGCGTCATTAGAGTGAGAGAGACAAATCCTCGAAATTCACGAATTTCGTTTTTCGCGGTAGGGCCGCTGCTTTAAATACCTTCGTACAATAATATCTTGTCTCTGTTTGCTCTGCTTATCCTAATTATCAACTAAATCTCGGCACGTGCCTGTCATATCAACGTCTGTCTACACTTCTATATATAGGTAGGTTATAGGTATAAGCAAGATGTACAGTCTAACGTAGATTCAAAGATTTATTTGTTTCTGCTAGGTTGTTCGTTTAATTGAATTAAACGATCGTTTATTTATACAAGAGGCTCTGTACATGCTCTGTACTCTGTACCTACCATATGGATCCATTCCACAGTGTGGAATTTTTCCTCAATTTTGCGAAAGTGTGATTGTTTGTTTAATTTATCTGCCATGTCAAATAATAGAGAACATTGAAACTCCCGTGGGTCTATGTATCATAGTTTTGGATATTTTCAAAAAAGAAATAAACATCCATAGAAGTCCATAGAAACCTGAAAACTGAATTTACTCACATTTAATGCCTATTTTTTAAAATCATTTTTACGTGTTTATATTAAGGTAATTTTAATACACCGATATCATTTATCAAAAATTAAAATTGATGATTCTAGAGGAGGGTGTCGCCAATTTTCTTATAATTAAAAAACATTTTTTTCCTCGTTAATCCCTTGGTGGTCGCATTTTATTTTAAAATTAACGAATAGTATATAAAATGCTCTACTCGTGAAAAAAAAATCAAATGCAAATATTGCAGGACTCGCGAGATATGAATTTTAAAATAATTCAGTCAGGGTTGTCACTTTTCAAATGTACACGATTACAAGTTTATTTGCGAAGTGTTAGGGCTCATGCATAAATCATGCGAGGTTTTTTCGGCTACTTTTTGACCCTAAGTGATGTTTGACCCAAAATTTTAAAAATTCTTTTAATTTCGCGAAATTCCGTCGTGAATGTCAATTACAATATGTACCTATTTAACGTGAGTGTAATGTAATTTCTAGTAGGTACTATATGTGCTACTTGAAGGACAGGTAGAAAATAACTTGTAATACGTTAAAAATCTTAAGGTTTATTTCTTAACTATTCGTCGGTCCAGGGATTATCCTGGTTAGTTACAATCTCCACAACAGGGCACACTTTTACCAGCATGCATGTAGCGGGCGAAACTCCTTCGACATCATCTTCATCTTGCCACTCGGTGTCATTGTTTTCCCGGATCACGCAAAGGACCTCCTTTTGGGATCTAGGATTCACGTTGGTCGAACTACTTCTACCCTAGTGAGCCTCTTGTGCACGGCTCTGTGCAATCGCACTTTTTTTTGCGCATAAATACATGCCACAGTCCGCGCACAGTCTCCCAGTACTGGCCTTTGGTCATTGAGGCTTGGACAATACATGTCAAATGGCAGGTTTCTGAAGCCCTCAAGAGTCGGTGTAATACCAAGTGACTGGCGGAGCAAAAATGGAGCATAGATCTTACCATCATGCTCTGCAGGCTTTCGATAGTTTTTCATCCCACACAATATTTTTTCTTAGTTTGTAAATCGTCGAAAAATACACGTGAAGTCTCCTTGTAAACCTACTGTGATTTTTCGTGATTTTTCCTTGGACCCCCTCCCCCCCTATAGGACCTCGCGTGATTTATGCACAAGCCCTTATTTATTTTATTAATATTTTAAATACTGTTGGCTTTTTGAAGGGTCCACGGAAAAAACATGTCCAGTGCTTAAAAAAATCAGGGCTAATTCACACCTTATTCTGTCAAAAGTAAGGTGGTTTTTCCTTCTGTAATTTGAATTGACTAGACATGTTCTTTCCGGTGACCCTTCATTTATTTATTCTCTGGTAGCTATGAAGATGAGCCCGCTTATTGGTCGTTGGTCACAGAGGCAAAGTACTTAGGTACCATTTAATTAGACTTTTCTATTTCAGTCGTAATAAGCATTTGGCTATTTGGTTGCGTCTATCGCAATTCACATGAGTTAACATGCATTAGTTAAGTTTTACGTTGTTTTAAGTTGTTAGACAAAATTCGGGCACCACTAATGACGGAAATACTGCTCATTTTCATCGGCAGCATTTTCAGAAAAAAAACGTAAGATTTTTGCCGGAATACTCGGTATAGAGCAGTGGCTTGTCGACGATTTTCACACCATTTTAGTAGCAGCTATGTCGCTAACGCTTTCCATGTATTTTGTACATCTGTGGCTGAAAACTATGTAAAGGCTGATATATTTTATGTGAGTCACAATGCACAAAATTCTAATGCACGGTTGGCAAATCATTGAGATGAATCCTTTGCCAATAGCAATGCTGTCCGAGCAAGCCGGCGAATCCCGTAATAAATGTTGGCAGTATGATCGGGAGCACCAACTCTCGAAAGGTAGACAGGAAGACTACAATTCAGGTCTTTTTCGGCGTGCTCTCGATTCTTCGGATTCTTATGTTTCGGATTTGTCTCTCAAAGACCGACGTTATAAACAAATACGACTACTTTACCGAATAAAGTGACAGTTTTAAAGCCTTCTGAACCACATGCTTCAGTAATACCCAAAATTAATGAAGACGAGAACTTGGCTCTCGCAGTTGACGAACGTCTTTATTATGAAGAAGATAACCATAAAAATCCTTGGGCGAGCGAAGCGTCTCCGTTTCAGCTTTACCAAAAATGCTTTTAACGGCAGCGGACTCTTCTGGAGGTTTGATAAATATTCTTAATACAATAAATATTGTTTTCAGCTTTTTGAGTTTTCGCAAAAAAATAGTTAGTAAAAAGGACGTAAGCGACTGAGCGATAGGACACATGTAGCTTGCGTCCACTTATTGGAACAGACTAGCAACTACTACACTAAGCCATGGGCCGACATAATAATAGCCCGTTTTCAGATTGTGACAACCCTATTAACATAGAAATGAGCCAAAACCATAGAAACGCTATAAATCCTAGGTCCGATATGATAAAATTGTGAAAATTTGGTACAGAATAGGTACACTATTCATACGTCTTTTAGCCCTAAAATAAAATGCGACCGTCAATAAATCATTAAAAAAATAGATTTTATTAAAAAAAGCAAAAAGACGTAATATCATCAAAATAATCAATTATACAGTCCTGTATTTTTTTTTATGTGGTTCAATATCGTTCTTTCAAAACACAGAAAAAATATTAGCGTATTTATTTTGCATTTAGAGGAAATAAAAATACAAACGTGTTTTGATGACGTCATAAATGTAATCTTTAACATTTTTTTTCTCAGAAACTAAATACGATAGACGACTGGGAGTTTTTGTATTGGTTTTCTTATAAAATGTTGCAATCGTTAAAGCCAAGAAAATGTGGTCAACAAAACTGAAGAAATATTTCACACTGTGCATTCGTAGAAAAATAAAATAAAATATGAGTTACAAATGAGCATTTCTTAAAAACTTTGTACATTCATCCAATTAGAGCCCTATGCAACTCTAAACCCTTATCAAAATTAATTCTCTTGTTTCATTTTATTGTTCACTCTTTTGCTTAAAGGTTAACTGGAAGAGATCCCTTACGGGGATAAGTTCGCCTTTGTCCATCATCCATCATCAGCCTATGTTAGTCCACTGCTGGACGTAGGACCCATTAATTATGCGTATAGACGCATTAGGAGGTCAATGCCCATCATCGCCACGCTGGGCAAGCGGATTGGCGATCGCCAATCATCGTCTTTGTACCTGTTTCTAATTGTTCTGTGTATTTTTTTTACCTATGTTTTGTGTACAATAAAGAATTTACATACACACCTACAAGTAATTATTAAAAGATTTCATGCAAATTGATTTATGACGTTATTTTGGTTCCTGAGTGGCCTAGGGTTCCGATGGATTGACTGATGTACTACTACTGCACTAGCTAGCTTTACAGTATTAGTAAACTAAAGATTATGCTACTAGTAAGTTAGCGCTAATTGCGTGAGTTACCATTTTCCTATTTTGTTACCAACGTTTTTCATTTTATACTAAACTTACTGCATTCTATTAAGGTGCGTTCAAACCAAAAGAGCATTCGCTGTTCTATCCCCCGTTCTACGAAATCAACCAATCACGTTTTGTGTAACGATCGAATTTCGTAGAGTGGGGGGTTAGAATAGCGAATGCTCTTTTGTTTTAATGCACCTTTTTTGATCATTTGCAAAAATGTGTACATTATTAAAATCCTTTAATGAAAACAAAATTTTACGTCATAATTTCGTCAAAAGTAAAATTTTTGTGCTTGTGTGTGAAAAAGGACGAAATTTTTTTTTTTGTGAGCGATCGAAAATAGAAATCTATCTTTTAAATTAATATATTTTACTACTGCCGAAGGTTGTTGGTAGGTATACCTACCATATACTTTGTATAACTTTCGTAACACAATTGACGCGATCGTGAATTTTGTTTTGATTAAGGCCTTATCTATATATATATATATATTTTAATCTAAAGTATGTAGTGTTTAAAATATTCTTCTCATTAATGTAATAAGAATTTAAATATAGGGTGGGCCAATGATCAACAAAGAAGGTCGAGACATAAGTGTTTTATCACTGGTTCAGTGTCCAACTCCAAATCGCTCAAGTTTTTTTTATTAAGTAGGTAATATGCCATTATGGTGGAAAAAAGCAGTGATTGACATATAGCAATCTTGTACTTGCCTATGCCTTTGCCTACTAAATCATATTCCTGATGAACAATTTGAAGTATAGGTATACTTTTATAATTCATTTTGTAAGTAATTCTCCTAATCAATAGAAAGTCACAATCTCACCGCACCGCCAATGGAATTGTTTATGTCACTTTATGTGCCGTATCAATAATAATTGATTGTCTTCAGTGCCCCAGTTCAATGGCTCTGTTTGTCTCGGTTATGTTTAATTGAATATTTGCCGAGTTAATTACTCTAATCTGAGGATTGCGGCTATAAAAGAGATACTTGAGGCAACCATCTTGCAGTTTCACGTACGACACAGACACATACTCTCTCTAGTAAGTACCTTATATTTTAAGTTTTGCTTTAATACAGTGAAAGTATTTTGATCGTCAAAATATTATCAAGGTGATTAAAATACGCGTAATCGGTTTGTAATTAAAAGTTCTAAAAGGTTTTTTACTACTGGCAACTTGTGAAAAAGTGAAAACCAGTAGAAAATTTCCTTTCACATTTTCTAAATTCCGCTTGGTTTGAGAGATAATGTTGTTTTTAAAATTAAATCAGTTATTGATCACAATTCAATTATAATAATGTATTTAAAACGATTTTAATACCTACTAGACTTGGTATATTGAATTGATGATCTATCATCAATATTATGACCAAATGTGTTCTTTGGTTCTTACGAGCTCAGGGGGGCTATTTCAGGGGGGCATTAAAGGATTTTAATAATTTTGATTTACTATAATATAATGCAATTCAATTTACCTAATCTGAATCACTATGTGTCAATTCCATAGAAGAACTGTTAAAAACTGACAAGCCGAACCTAAACCATCATCATGACCTTTTTATCATGCAAAAAAAATGCATCCGCATATTAACGAACACTCCCCAAACCGAACATTGTAAACCTCATTTCCAGAATCTCCAAATATTGACCCTTCCCTCACTCTACATTTTAGAATTAACTACTTTCGTTAAAAAAAATATAAATCTATTTCATTACAATAAAAGTGAGCGCCGTAAGGACATCTTAATGCTCCCAGAACCAGTCCTAGATATTTATAAAAAAGGCCCATACTATCGTGCTATAAAAATATATAATAAGCTACCAAAAGTTATCAAAAACATACAAAAAGTACATGTATACGTCAATCGACTGAAGTCTTTCCTTATAAAAAAGTCATATACGTACTATTCCATAAATGAATTCATGCAGGATAGCGATGTAGACATGATATAGGTAGTAGCGCTTCATAATTTCCACACAATTTAGTTAAGGAAAATATTGTTATACTAAGCTTTATGTAATGAAAATTAATAATATACCTCTTTTATAAGTAAATTGCCATACTCCATCGGGGTGCCATGTGAACTCTTTCCTTTACTGTAACAACTTATGTATTTACCATGGTTTGCAATAAATGATACTTACTTACTTACTTACTTACTTACTTACTAAACTGAATGGCATTAAGGAGATCATAGTCGTCCCTCGGGAATACACTTGAAATTATTAAACGTTTTCATGTTACACAGTGTGCGCGCTTGTGACAATTCATCAGTAGCGGGTCGAATTTAAGTTACACTCATTTGCTTATTAACCACCTTACTTGTTTGCCACGAAGCGCAACATTGTTGGTACATTTAAAAGTAAATATTATTCATTTCAAGTAATAATAACAGTCGGACGTTACGTAAATTTGCAAATTGTTGTTGTTTTTAAATTTATGCCTAAATTTATAACCACGACGTACGATATTATTTGTTTTTCTCTATTCTCTTCTCTTACGTGTTTATGTCTTATAAATGTAAAATGTAATTCCTAGCATTTGTAACTACTATACGCAGTAAATACTACAGTTTAGTTGGACATGTTTTCGTAATTAATTGAGGATCTAGAGTACTTACCTCATAAGATATGCTCACAAATCCCGTTCATAAAGGAGTCTGTTCAAAAATAATCTACCTATCACAATCCCTAGATAATAGCATAATATTCCAATTTCGCGCGGTTATTTACTGACAACGTTTTTTGCCAGATTATAGAATAATAATAAATAATAAATAAATATCTTGGGACATCTTACACAAATCGACCTAGTCCACGGTAAGCTCAATTAAGGCTTGTGATGTGGGTACCAGGCGACGATATATATAATAGATAGATACATATAGATACTTAAATACATAGACAGCCATGACCAAGGAACAAATATTTGTGATAAATAAATTCACAAATAATGCCCTCGCCGGGATTCGAACCCGGAACCTCCAGCTTCGTAGGCAGGGTCACTACCAACTAGGCTACAGAGGCTGACACCATAGAAGTTTTTTTTAATGTGATTGACAAGTAATTTCCTTGGAAGAGTTAATTAGCATTTCTCAAAGTTAGTATACATTTATTACCGCTAAATGCGTGAGTTACCGTTTTACTATTTCTTTACCAACTTTTTTACCTACTAAGTTATATTAATGATTCTTTATTTACCTGAAAACTATAGTAGGTAATCATTTCTTAATTATATAGATTGTGAATTTTCTTAATTACCTGTATGAAATAATAGACAAAAGATAATCAATAATCATATAGGAAAGTGCTCCTCCACATTTCCCAAAATGTCCCAGAAAGTTTCCGTTTTTGTTACCAAAAATGTCTTGCCTAGATATAGTCGAAGGACCAAAATCAAAAATCGGCTTGCGACATGTGCCCTCCCAAAGGAAAAGAGCTACGCACCACGCAATCAATCAAAATAAGAAGACCACTACAGTCCACAAGCTCGCCTGAACATTGATTCATACCATAGGTCGCTGGTTCATATCCGGCTCGAAGGACCAATGTTCAGGGAAGCTTGTGGACTGTAGAGAATCAGGTAACAAAAAAGGAAACTTCCATACAAATTTTCTGAGATATTTTGGGGAATGTGGTAGATCTCGCTCAGCATCATTGACTTGACCAATTTTTATCAAGATCGAAGACGTGATCCAAATGTATAAACTTTTTGAGAAATGCTCGCCGAGGCTCTAGCAATAAACGTGCGAAGACGTTTCCATATGAATTTTCCTAATTTTGGAAACTTCTTTTCGGTCACAGTAAAATAAATATAGCTATCGGTGCGATGCTAGTTTGGTTAAGCGTCTGTAAGTATTTATCCGCGTTACTTACGTTGCGATCTTTCAAAATTATGCCTTAGGTCCGGCTCCTCTCATAGCTGGGATGTCATGGTGGAGTGCCAGATCGATCCCAAGACATCCCCTAACAACGACAGGTGACGGATACGCCGGAGTGGTTTTTTAGTGGGTAGGGCTGTACTCTTCCCCCTTTCGTTAGGAGAGGAGGACTAAGAGTGGCGAGTCCCATATACGCCCCCCACATGGCCTTCCCCCGGCCGGGGGGATCATGCGTAAATGCATTCTTCCACTCCGTAAAAAAAAGGCTCCTCTCATGGTGTATCTACCTAAACAGTCCATTTCACTTTCCCCTTTGAACCTTTTCACAGAAAGTTTATGAAGTGTTTCGTGAAATCAAAGTTTCACTTCTCTTCCGTGCATTGCTAGTAGGGTCAGCCATTACAACGATAAGACGTAATGAAATCCAGTAAAGTCATTACGTGAGGCAGTTTCCTCCAGATAGCGATGAATGGTGTTATCGCCGGTTATCGTTTGTTTATATTCTTAAATAAAACTGCTATTTATAGCGAGTGTTGATTTGATTAGGTGCATTGTCAACGTTGTGTCGGCCAAGTATAACTGTCTGGTTAATTATATAGTGACCTGTTTCGAGTATTTAATCTATTATGTCGATACGTAGGTTCTTCAGTAAGGTAACTGTAGATCTAGCACATAATTGACACGGTAGTAACTCGAGGGAGATTGTATTGCTGTCTTTTTCCAAGTCTTCAGATATACGAACGGTTGGGAGACGTTGTGAGATTTGTGAGTCGTAATGTTAAGGCGTGCGTAGTTTACTTCTTGCCATCAGCTTTTTGTAAACATCAGAGTTAATTGAATGATTAAATAAACATAGTTTCTATAATTTACTTTATATTCTTTAAATACCTATTTACTCAGATTTGTATAATTCCCGGTATCAAAGATGTAATTTTCAGAAAACGATTAATTGATTCAACTTTGTAGTCATGTTATTACGAACAATGATCTACACTTATTTGTTCGATCTCTGGAAGGACATAGGTAGATTAGGTAGGTAATTGTTAATGTTCTTATTTGTCAATCTCACCGTTAGATATTAATCGCGCCTTTCATGGGCTAGGTCGCCTGCTATTAGATGATGATTAATATGATCATCTATTAGTGTTAGGTTATATTAAAATTAACTCATGTTTAGTGAGAATATTCGACTTTAGTATTTCAAACACAATTTCAATAGCGATAGAAATGTTTCTTGGCTTATTGTCTCTCTGTTTGTTATCGGCAGAAAAAAATAGCCATCCGTGTTGTTACTAAATAAATACTAAATTACTAAATAATATAATTATTATGCATGCTTTAATGCGAAATAAAAGTACAAAGATACATAAAAAGTCTAGTTTTATCCTCAATCTAATAAAATTCTTTGGGTTTAATGGATAATAATGCTTTTGCTATGAGTTAAAGCTCTATGGGTAATGTTTTTTTTCAGATCACAATGTCAAAGGTGTCTTCGAAAGAGATCTTCGCGCTGGAGGACAAGTATGGCTGCAGGAACTACGCGCCCGTGCCCGTCGCCCTAAGCCGCGGGGAAGGTACTTCAATTCTACTTCCTCATATCTAAAGCAGAACTTGTGCTAAATAAGCCCCATGGTATGGCCTAAATGAAACGCTTAAGAAAAGCTTAATCAGTCTTTACGACTACTTGCTTAAATCCTTGGATTATTTGAACAGACGTCTTCCACGTGAAGCCAATTTTTGAGTAGGCTTAACTCTTTATCTCAAGTGTTTGCTGCACTCTTAACTATTGACAGTTGTCAAGATTATAACAATTAAATCTGTATTTGCTTTGACTGATTCCGAGATGATACGTTCGTGTTACCATCAGTATTTAAGATTGTGGAAATAAGATCAAATTATGACATACCGTACAAAAGTATCTGATGTTGTCGTTCTTTCTACTTAATAGTGAAATAGTTCTACAGTTTATTCTTCAATTTTATTATCTTCAAAGAAACTCGTCCTTTTTCTAAGCAAAACTGGGCTATACTCGTATTTACGATAGTGACTGCAATCTAATTCTTACTTCATAAACCAGAATCCAGGCGTGGGCGCCTTGTGAATAAGACTAGAGATATATGTTTTCCATGTATCTATCTTAAACTGAAATATCCGACACAATTTTCATACTTAACTATTAATACATCCTTTGGTTGTAATAGTACGTAGCCAATTTAAAAGTAGCTTTTCTACTAGGTTAATACTCGTAACAATGATAAATGACAAACACCTGTCACATATTTTATTCGCTTTTTCGATCACTCTTACAAGTTTACAACTGTCCTCATAACCTATTTCAGGAGTTTTCGTATGGGACGTGGAAGGCAAGAAGTACTTCGACTTCCTGAGCGCGTACTCCGCGGTGAACCAGGGTCACTGCCACCCGCGCATCATCCAGGCTCTCAACAAGCAGGCCAGCCAGCTCACACTGGTCTCCAGGTACAGACTTAGAGCACATCATAGAAATGAGGAGATCCGTAGGCGAACTAAAGTTACTGACATAGCCCTCCGGATTAGTAAGCTGAAGTCGCAATGGGCAGGCCACATTGCACGCAGAGCAGATGGTCGATGGGGTCGAAAAGTGCTCGAGTGGAGACCACGGGTAGGCAAACGCAGCGTAGGACGCCCACCCACAAGATGGACAGACGACCTTATGAAGGTCGCCGGGACACGCTGGATGCAGGTCGCATCTAACCGGTACATGTGGAGGTCCAGAGGGGAGGCCTATGTTCAGCAGTGGACGTCTTATGGCTGAGATGATGATGATGATGATGATAGACAAGGAGTACCTACTGGACTATTGTATTATATTGTATTCTGGCCATTTTTTCGCAACTCGACTTCAAACGTGCCTATTTTGCGTGGTCCAAACGCTGGCCCAGTACATGTTGGGGACTTCACATACACTCTTGAATTTCTTCGCAGATGTATGCAGGTTTCCTCACGATGTTTTCATTCACCGTAAAGCACTTGTGAATATCAAATGATGTTACGTACTTGTACACTTAAGGCACATCCTAGACAAGGAGTACTAAGCTATTAAACTCCAGGAAAAACGTCTACTAATTCCTGAATTGGTGGGTGAAGACAGGAACGCCATGATATGTTAGACATAGTAATGGGTCGTTCCCGGTAATTTCCCCAACACAGTATAGGGACTATTCCCAAATGGGAACTTTCTCCATAGGAACATTGGGAAAATACCGGGTAACTAGTTAGACACGATTAAAAATATCTCTCTAAAATCTCGTCCTTTTTCGGTGAATCTAAAGAATAAGTACGAGACAACGTGACGATGTTACTTCTTTAGTTTCAATTTTTTTTGCGAGACTATGCTCAACTTGGGGTAGGCTGAGTAGTGCTGAGTTATTAAACTTTAGGATGTACGGGGCTCTAACTCATTTGAATAAATAAGTTAACGACCTTCTGATCATAGACACTATTTCATGCTATTCACTATTCTTAAAAACATTAGGAACCTACTTATTTTTATCATGTTAAAGGTATCGTGAAAGGATCGTAGTTTTAAAAAGCGCGCTTGAAATTTGAAGCTGTTGACGATTCAGTCAAACTAAGCTTTCGTATTTATTCAGGGAGTCTTTACTTTCTACTATTCCATTATTGAGTTGATTGAGTGGTCGTCAATCGATCTAATAGATCGAGTATCTAAGATTGATACTTCCAATTTCAGAGCATTCTACTCAGACCAACTGGGTGAATATGAGAAGTTCATGACAGGCCTGCTGGGCTTCGACCGGCTGCTGCCCATGAACACCGGAGTTGAGGGCGGCGAGAGCGCCTGCAAGATCGCCAGGAAGTGGGGGTACGACGTCAAGAAGATCCCGAAGAACCAGGCCAAGGTACTTGTCCTATATTCTAGAGAGTTCTGTTCAATCAGAGAGTATGAAAGGCTCATGATAGTCTTCTGGGCTTGCAATTTTTTGCCACCCATGAAGAGGGATGTGAAGAGGGGATAGACATTCATGTGGAGACAGTACCTTGACCCAGGGCAACCAGACCAGTGTACTTAGACCAGTGGAATTAGCTATTCATCTGATAATATGTCAAATAAATATTGCTTAAGTACTTTGGGTTGTGTAGTTACATAGGTCTGAAGAATCGAGAAGATCGGTATCTAGTTAATAATCATATCCCACCGTAGGTATCCATAAACAGTCACTGACATGTTTGAGTGAAACATTGGTTCCCTCAAACATTCGATAAACCATTAGGTAGTACCTATATAAAAATAAGACTGGGGAAAACAGAAATGTTGCATCTATGCTTTACTTACTTACCAAAATTGATTCGCCACATTTCCCGGTCCTAATTAAATAATATTGAAAAAGGTTGCAGGATACAATGCGGATAATCTACAGGCGGAAACACAAAACAATTAGTAACTGATAAGCAAATTTATAGAAAGCGATGACCTTTTCAGGTGTCGACCTTGACCTTTGATATCAGCCTTTCGTGTGGCCCGCGTCTTACTTCCGATGCGATGTAATTTATTTATAGGACATGAGTCACACCTAAATTCTACTGGCTTGGACCCATTTCAGTGACATAATAATTTTCAGAAAAGGGTGGTCAATATATTATCACGGCTCTTATGAGGGCAAAAGCATACGGTATAGGTAACCTGCCGATATTTTTAATTGATAAATTCTGGTAATCTCTTTAAATTGGAATGGGCATCCACGCAGTGCTTGTGGTGGCATTAAGGTGGATTTATACCGAACGAGCGAATTCTATCCCCCATCCACCTTTGCTTCCTCGTACATTTGGCATGCATCTCATACATAACCAAAAGTACTTTTACACCAAGTAGGTAAGTTCATATTATTACTTATCTTTTGTAGTGTTTTGAGGTTCCAACATCAAGCCTTTGCATTTAAGCAATTTGTCACTGAAGGGGTATTTCTAATGCGATTCATGAGATGTAATTTATAAAAGTAAGTCTGCAGGTACCGATATTTTTATATTGATCCTTAAAACGGCGTTGAAGTTATAGTTTTGCGCCTATATACGTATATGTATAACGATGCTTGTCTTGTCTATACGCATATAACGATGCTGTTTCAGATAATCTTCGCTGAGGGCAACTTCTGGGGCCGCACCATGTCGGCCGTGTCGGCGTCGTCAGACCCCTCCTGCTACGAGGGCTTTGGACCCTACATGCCCAACTTCGAGCTCATTCCCTACAACGACATCCCTGCTCTAGAGGTACCTAAAGGCTTCGCTTTATATTCTCTTCTGTTGAGTGTCTCACATGATTGGTGTGACGGTCTGTCCCTGCGATAGAGACTTTCGGTCTTTTACTATAAAAGAGGGACGAATAGTTTATGTCACCGCTAGATACTGTCGCTCGACTCTTGTGCTAACCCTACTGCAATTTGGGAAGGCGTAATGCCTGCTCCTTTAACGTTTTGATAACGATTTATAAAATACATGACAACAAAAAATTGTACCATGGGCTCAAGTGACTGTCGGCTTCACTAATGTATAACGGACCTTCGGACTTACGAGTTCAACTTAGCTTAATATAATTAGAATGTACCTAATTAAATTTCAAACCGTTATATTTACTAAATAGGTGTGACAAAGCTGTAGGCTTATGATGGTACAGTGTTTAATCGTTTGTCGTTGTTCCCGTCAGGTTCTAACAAGTATGTAAGCGCGAAAGTGACGCGTAGCACGATAAATAGATAAAACAGGACCATCATAAGCCACCTGATCGGTTCAGCTACCGTCAATTTGGAAAATCCCGGTTAGAACTAAGTTGTTTTTTGTTGAAATGATCTTCCTGAATTGCCAATATGTTCCAGAAAGCGCTGGAAGACCCCCACGTGGCAGCATTCATGGTGGAGCCAATCCAGGGCGAAGCTGGCGTGGTCATCCCGGACGACGGGTACCTGAAGAAGGTTCGGGAACTCTGCACAAAGCACAACGTACTGTGGATTGCGGATGAGGTGCAGACTGGATTAGGTGAGTCTTTTGATTGGTCTTGATCAGTTATTTGGCTTGGTTGAGCTTGATGTAAGCGGTACAAGGCTTTTCGGATTTTCATGGTTGGCTGGCATCACGTATCCAGTTTATTTATGGATAACTTGACATAACAGCTGTAAGACCAAGAACCAACCAACGCACAGGTTTGATAATCGGACGGATATTTGAAGAAAGTGCGAGAGTTCTGCACAAAGCACAACGTATTGTGGATCGCAGATAAGGTGTAGACTGGATTAGGTGATCCTTGATTAAGTATTAGTTGGCTTGGTAGAGCTTTATATAAGTGGAACAAAACCATTCGGTTCTTCAAACTGGCTGGAATCGGGCATCCCAGTCTCATGATAGACAGCTTCACATAAGAGCTGTTAGACCATTGAAACATTCATGATTGGATCGGCTGGGCGAAGCTGGCGTAGTGATCCCAGAGGACCGGTACATATAGAAGGTGCGGGAGGTCTGGATAAACCCCAACGTGTTAAAGATCGTGGATGAGGTGCGACTGGCCTGGGTGACTTTACGAGCCCAAATATTTCCATCCTATGCTGAGACTACATCGTAGTGTGGTGATGATACGGAATCGTAGCGGAAGCAGTGGTGTGGAGCTGGAGAGCATGGTGTGGAGCTGGAGAGCATGGTGTGACCACACCTGCATTCCTACGAATGCACCTTAGCGTGATAAAGGCATCTATACCGCAAGAGTATTATTTCCTAGATGTTACTTAAGGTCCAATATATAATAGGTACTTACACCAATGATGATGTATTACATCATATTCCTTGTATATTTATTTTCTGGAACGAGTAGTAGGATGGTAGTAGGTAATATTGTTAGCTTTGTTTGCAGATGTTTTTGAACAAACAAAAACATCTGCAAACAAAGCTAACAATTAACATTACTTTAGCTAACAAACATTACTATGAATCGTACTTAGGGTGACGGATGCTTATGGTGGGGGTCCTGGCAAAATGTCTGTAACCGCATGATGTAACGTTTACATTAGCGTTTATTTGATACCTAAAATAGTCCATCCCGCTCGCTTCAATAAATCAGTTCGAGCGTGATAGACTGCTTCACGTATCGAGTAAACGTTACATGCCAGCTCATGGTACGGTCACTGACATCAGCGTAAAAATTCTCGTCATACAGCCTTAATATTGATCCCACGCTACGGGTAACTGAATCGTAACGTGAACAGGCGCGGATCCAGGACTTCGTTGAGGGGGGGGCACGGCGATCCAGGACTTTGTTGAGGGGGGGGCACTGCCCTATGATATGGTAGTATTTTACACTTCAAACACCACCTAGCCATACATAAGTCCAGCGTGAGGGGGGGGCAAGTGCCCCCATTGCCCCTCCCCTGGATCCGCGCCTGAACGTGAATCCAAGTTTTTTACGCAATGAGCTAATCTGGTGAAAAGTGAACATTTCTAACGTATACTCCTACCCGTGCTGAAAAATCTTCGTTCACAGGACGGACAGGAAAGCTACTGGCGGTGCAACACGCCGGCGTGAAGCCCGACATCCTGATCCTGGGCAAGGCGCTGAGCGGTGGCGTTCTGCCCGTCTCCGCCGTGCTCGCCGACAACACAGTCATGGACGTAAGTTGACAGCTGCTGATGAAGCCGGACATCGTGATCCTGGGCAAGGCGCTGAGCGGCGGCGTGCTGCCCGTCTCCGCCGTGCTCGCCGACAACACAGTCATGGACGTAAGTTGACAGCTGCTGATGAAGCCGGACATCCTGATCCTGGGCAAGGCGCTGAGCGGCGTGCTGCCCGTCTCCGCCGTGCTCGCCGACAACAGAGTCATGGACGTAAGTTGACAGCTGCTGATGAAGCCGGACATCCTGATCCTGGGCAAGGCGCTGAGCGGCGGCGTGCTGCCCGTCTCCGCCGTGCTCGCCGACAACACAGTCATGGACGTAAGTTGACAGCTGCTAATGAAGCCGGACATCCTGATCCTGGGCAAGGCGCTGAGCGGCGGTGCTGCCCGTCTCCGCCGTGCTCGCCGACAACACAGTCATGGACGTAAGTTGACAGCTGTTGATGAACTAGGGGCCTACCAGTAGGCTTAGTACAGGATTGACTATCCATCACTCTTTTATTCATATAGTTTAGTCATCATCATCCATCATCATCATCATCAGCCTATGATAGTCTACTGCTGGACGTAGGCCTCTCCTATTAAATATGCGTATAAACGCATTAGAAGGTAAATGCCCATAATCACCACGCTGGGCAAGCTGATTGGCGATCGCAGGAATGTGTCCACTATGATGACGCTGCTGCCCATCATCAATCTTTTATAAAATAATGGTCAGTGACACTTCAATCCCTTAGTCGACTCTTACGACACCCGCAGGAGGAGTTGGGGTGGTGACAAATGTATTCTAATATCTGTAAATAGTTAGTAAAAGATGGAAAATATACCTCTTGGCGACATACTGCCATACCAATCATATGCTAAACTTACAGATCTAAATCGCGATGTGTCAGCTCCATAGAATAACTGTCAAAAACTGAGAGACCGAACCTAAACTGAATCGCATTTAAGAGGTCATTGTAATCCTCCTGTCCTTATTCTGTGCTGTGGCAGCCACTGTTAGAGCAGTCTTGGAAACTTGCTTTGTGGCTGCTGGAGTAGCAAGTCAGGCCTCTGTGTTGTGCTTCCTCCAACCGAATCCTGAGGGCCTGCGGCAAACATTGTAAATCGTAAATTTAGTGCATCTGTCTTTATCACTTTAGGGTGTAAGGTGTAACTTGAGTGATCGAGAAAGTTTTTTGTACCTACTACCACGATGGCAAAGGAGTTTGCCTGATAAAGTCCGTCTAGAAAACCTCGGCATGTAACTTAGATGCAAAAGATCGCTGGCCTTCTGAATCCGTGCTGCGCTGCCGGTGTCCGATAGGCGGCACAACAAAACGCGTTGTAGAAGTAAGAGCGTATTGACGTTGTTCAATAAGTAAACCAATATAAAATCCGACATGGCACATATAGTGTACTTAATACGCGTCTAATGATAAACACGATCGAAAGTTATCGGCCTGACGCCTCTGAAGCATTGCCAGGACCGGATGTTCGTTGGCTCAAGAAAAACAATCCATCTCTACGCACCTTATTTATTCTGGTTTTGACTTTATACATTACATGACGTGTGGATAAATAATGTACGAGTAATGTGATAATTTCAGGTGATCACTCCCGGCACACACGGCTCCACGTATGGAGGGAACCCACTCGCGTGTGCTGTAGCTACTGAAGCTATTAAGGTAATGCAATATTATATTAAAATATTTTACTATAATAGTAAAATATTATATTACTCCACAAATGGCATTGAGTTACTGTTACAAGAATTTTAATAACTTTCTTTCACCTACAGACAGAGTTCCTCCAAGTTTCTATTTGATCATGTGGCGCAAGGTTTCTATAACTATAATATATCTTTTGATGAACCAAAAGTTTAATATTATTTATCAGCTGGTTAAGACGAGGCTGTACTGACTGACCTATACCTCAAACTGCTCTCCCAAATTTTCGCTTAAGATAGATAGTTCCTCAAAAATTTTATGAATTTTAGGGTCTTCAGTCAAAGAGAATGAGTTTTTTGGAAAATATTCCGCTTTTATTAGATTTCAGAAGGCACTAAAGTATCTCCTCTTTTATCTTCTAGGTGCTGCTAGAAGAGCAGCTGTGCGAGAACGCGGCCAAGCTGGAGAGCGTGCTGCGTGAGGAGTTGGAGAAGATACCCAAGAGTGCCGTCACCAGCGTGCGCGGCCGGGGACTCATGTTCGCGCTCGTCGTCAATGACAGTATGTCCTCGTTCTTTTACTTCCTAGATGGTACTAGATAATTACTACTCGAAAAAAAAATTAAGAGTCATCCAGATCAATCCAGAGCAATCCAGAGGAAGCGGGTTCGAATCCCGTGACAACCAGAGTCTTTCGCAGACAATGTGGACTTAAGAGTCATGGTAAACGCAACTACGAGTCCCGATGCATATATTGCATATGTTCTCGTCCAGTTAGACAGTTTTTCGAGATTATCCCGTTCATCCGGGGGAAAAGGTTTAGAGACAAAACCTTCACTATTCAATAGTAGTACTAAAGTAGTTTCTTTGAGTATAAAATATTTGGACTTTTTTGCGTCAAGCTTATAAGCGCAGAATTACGGTGGTGAACGAAAATATAATTTAGACACTGGTTTGTTAAAATCGATTTATTAAACAACAAAAGCGTACTTCACATTGTTGTGTCTCTTGAAATGTAGTACATTAACCATGACTAACGTTCATACAATTTATCATTAGCATAATGTGATCATTTTTAAAATATTCAAAAATTTGTAAAAATTGTTTCGAACTAGACGAACTCCACTGCCCCGATGCGCTCGTAATTATACCGACCGCTTTATTGGCTAAGGTTGAGTTCAATGTTAGGTACGTCATGCATTTGATGGCCAACCACTCCAACCAGGCAATCATCTAATATACGACTGAAAGTCTGAAAACCACGGGGATCTAAGCAGGAGGCTAAAGTTCCATACAATAGAAACTTTCTAGGTCATTTACAGAAATGTGGTGGATCTTGCTCAGTATCATCGACTCTACCAGCCTACCAATTTTTATCAATATCGAAGATGTGATAATTTGGGAAGCTACGTCGAATCTTCGCAACGTCGATCCCACAGTGTCTGAAGACAAAATTCTTCAATCAGTGCGTCCTACCCGTCATGACGTACGGAGCCGAAACGTGGACACTGACGGTACGGATGGTCCACAAGTTCAAGGTCGCTCAGCGAGCTATGGAAAGGGCTA
Organism: Thaumatotibia leucotreta; assembly: GCA_025490895.1. NCBI lineage: Eukaryota > Metazoa > Arthropoda > Insecta > Lepidoptera > Tortricidae > Thaumatotibia > Thaumatotibia leucotreta. The sequence goes on from JALPQI010007386.1 coordinate 54,789, forward strand.
TGCTCGGCGTCTCTCTGCGGGATCGAATCAGAAATGAGGTTATCCGGCAGAGAACCAAAATGATCGACATAGCCCACCGTATTAGCAAGCTGAAGTGGCAGTGGGCTGGCCATATTACCCGTAGAACCGACAACCGTTGGGGTAAACGAGTTCTTGAGTGGAGACCGCGTCTCGGCAAGCGTAGTGTAGGACGCCCTCAGGCAAGGTGGAGCGACGATTTGCGCGGGATGGCTGGCAGGAGCTGGATGCGAGCAGCCGAAGATCGAGAACGGTGGCGTGAAATTGGGGAGGCCTATGTCCAGCAGTGGACTGCGATAGGCTGATGATGATGATGATGATGAAGATGTGATCCAAATGTACCTACAAACTTTTCATCATCATCATCACAGCCATAAGACGTCCACTGCTGAACATAGGCCTCCCCTCTGGACCTCAACATGTACCGGTTAGATGCGACCTGCATCCAGCGTGTCCCTGCGACCTTCATAAGGTCGTGAGTCCATCTTGTGGGTGGACGTCCTACGCTGCATTTGCCTAGCCGTGGTCTCCACAAACTTTTAGAGAATTGGGTCATACGCAAACCCATGTTCGGAGTCTTTCCGGTGGACATTCTAAAATTTAAGGCCTATAAAGCTTGATTTTCTTATGAAAGCCTAATCTTCATTAAGATGTAGGTACTACTTTTTCATTGCGTTGTATAATAAAAATCATTACTACCTGTCCACAGGCTAAATATTAACTATCGAAAGAAAAAGTGCGTGTTCAGCTGAACTGTAGAGCCCCTCTTTCCTGTGGCCAATAGTAAGCAACTGGTAGGAGTGTAGTCGTGATTTTTATCATACAATTCAATAGGAAAGGAGTAGCTTTAAATGATAATAAGGGTTTAATGAGAAAATTAACTCTCATAGCCCTTAACTTTTAAAATGTCCACCGGAAAGACTCGTAACTTGATTTTAAGTTTGACCCAATTGCTATTATCTCAACTTGTTCCCCATTGCAGACATCCCGGCCTACGACGTGGTGCTGCGGCTGCGGGACGCAGGGCTCCTGACGAAGACGACTCACGGGCAGGTCATCCGCCTCGCTCCTCCGCTAGTCATCACGGAGCAGCAGATCCGTGCTGCCTGTCAGATCATGAGGGATGTCTTCCAGTCTTTTAGCAATTAAAATATTCTATATAATGTCGGCTTTTCATTTTTCCAACAAAACTAACCTCCCTATCCTCTTTCGACCATGTGGCTCATTTCTTTGTTGAATGCTTGTCAGGTTTCTAAAACTATAAGCTCCTGACCTTCGGTCTTTTGACCTTCTGGCTCATTTCTCTGTTGAATGCTCATGAGCTCTATTCAACCCGCAGCTCGACCTACGGTTTCGCTTTAAATTACTGCAGGAGCGACAAGCTTGGAAGCGTAAGGTTTCTTTGGTTTTCAACAGAGTCAGTCTTTATAGGTATCGATGGCATGTATACATACCTATAAAGTCTGATCCTGGCGAAGACGGCTTGTAACGAAGATGACGCACGGGCAGGTCATCCGCCTCGCTCCTCCGCTAGTCATCACGGAGCAGCAAATCCGTGCTGCCTGTCAGATCATGAGGGATGTCTTCCAGTCTTTTAGCAATTAAACTATTCTATACATGTCAGCTTTTCATTTTCCCAACAAAATTAGCTAACCATTCATATGGCCGAAGATCGAGCGGCCTAGTCGAGCAGTGACAGGAAGTATACCCCATAGGAGTCACGTCCCTTAGATATCAGCTCACGACTTAGAAGAGAGAAGAGAAGAGAATTTCCGAAGAAAATTAACCTCTTAGTAAACTCTTTTTCATAGCAGACCCAACTAAATTATCTTAGCCTCTCCGTGACTTACATGAATTTTGGTGAACACTTGAGGGTTTTATCCCTTGCACAGTTCGGCCTTCGGCTTCACTTTACATTATTAGTAGGACAAAGGCAAGAGAGTGCCTTGAAAGTTTGGTTTCCCTCTTAAAGACGACGCACGGGCAGGTCATCCGTCTCGCACCTGTGCTAGTGGTCACAGAACAGCTGATCCGCGCCGCTTGTCAGATCATGATAAAATATGTTCCAGTGTTTTAGGAATTAAACTATTCTACTCAATTTTTGATTTATTATATTGCTCTCGCACCTCTTCGGCGAGGCTTAAATTGAAGTGTCACACCGAAATTTTACCCTGTGAAAGCGCAGAGGCGTCCCTCCATTTTTTCCAGTCTGCTTAATGCTGAGCTGTTTCTGACCATTACTTTAAAATGTTCAGGAATACAGAACGCATATTTCATAATGTATATGGGTCGCTGCCTATAGGTGAGTCTATGGTCAAAGAAATGTGGAAGAAATGATACAAGGAATCAATGTGTAAACAATTTTATTGAGGTGTCATGTCAGTACATGGGTAAATTTTATTCATAATCCAATCAAAAAAGAATTTAGTGTAGAAAGAACATGAAGTTATTGTGTCCTATTTAAGAATACTTGGTTGGGAAGATATAAGTAATAAATAACTATAAAAAGAGTACGATTAAAAGAATTTAAGAAGGAAGAGTAATTATAAATTAATTTTATAATGTGGCCAACCAGCTTATTAGTAGAATAAGGAGGCAATTACAAATTTACCAATCCAAAGCATCGAAACCTACCTTTTGCCTTTTTCTACTGACAGGCTGATTGGCCATAGTATAGTTATAAATAACGATATAAATATTGCCTTAAACATTATAATACTTAAGATTTGAAGAGTCCACGGAAAGAACATGTCTAGTCAATTCAAATTACAGAAGGAAAAACCACCTTACTTTTAACAGAATAAGGTGTAAATTTGCCCTGATTTTTTTAAGCACTGGACATATTTTTTCCATGGACTCTTCATTTAGTCATAATTTCTTTACGATTAATTGGTGCACTTAGACCGCACTTTTGAAATCGAATAATTGTGATAAATTAAAATCTACTGCAAGGTAAAGTCAAGATAAAAAATATAGATGCGAACAGAGAACCAAAAATATGTATACCCGACCCTTTGGTAACAGGGCTGTGTATACATTTGTTTTGCACTTTGCGCGCATATAGATCTTCTAGTCTTCTACCTTGACAGTACGTCCAAGTGATATTGCATCCTACAGACATCAAAAATGACAGTAATTAAAAACATTATAAATTCTTATTGGAACAAAACAAAAAGAAAGGAAGTAATATACCGTCGTTGCACCTATAAAATCCGCTATGTGATTGATTTATGACTTTGAAATAGTAACCTAGCAACAATTTTTGGACGACAATTGGTCCCGCAAGTTAAATGCCAAAGACCGATTAATAAGTCACGGGCCACAGAGCAATATAATAAAACTCAGTTTAGACTCTTCGTCGACGTAGCGTCTGAGCGACAGCTTTTTTATTTGACATGGCGTCAAAAAGTTTAATATAAAGTTAACCTTATTATTCAAATATGGAACATTTAAAGTCATTAGTCACTAATACATGCATCGCTTACGATTTTAACCAACATTGTTGGCTATGGTCCAATTAGTTAGTATTTCGTTGGCAAGTCTGTAGACTCGATAAGAAATAGAATATTAGTGTATAATACATTTCTCTCTGGGCAATCACAGTTAGTCGAGGTAAATACTTCATAAGCACTTAAACAATGTCTATACATTTTTCATAATCTCATTATAGAAAAAAACTCGATTATCCGAAAACATCTATATGTAACATCTCGTGTCACGGATTTTTTTGGAATGTTTCCACGTGCACTGATCAGTGCTTAGATATATCATAAAAGCAGTATGCGTAATTGAAATTGAGGCCCGTATTTACATTAGAACGAAATTTTAAAAAATATTGAATTTTTACTCCTTATCCTTAACAATCTTTGATTTCTTTGCACAGAAATAAGGATTCATATAATATATTCGAGGTTCGGATCATCGAGTTTTTACCGTACGTAAGTATTTTCGCATAATTCTAACAATATTGTTATCAATGAGTGCACTTGACATAGTTTCATTATATCAGTAAAATGCATTACGTCGTTGTGTATGTATTGTATGTAAATGACAAAAAATATTTGTGTAAACTTGTCTAAAATATTTTCACTATTTAACACTTGATATAAGTTACAATTTAAAAATTAAGCGACTTGTTAGGTGGGTTCTTTATAAGTAATATAATTATACAGGTTGGCCAACTTGGAGGTATACAACTTTTTTTTGTCGCCAATTAGTTTTGGCAGTAAATTTGACAGTTTTTAACGAAATTAGTTTGTGTATTTAGTTACGGCAAATTTATTATGAAGCGTTTAACGACGGAACAGTTTCAATTTTAACTAATAAACCACAACAGAAACACTAAAAAGAATGTTCCCCGGTTAATTTGGAGAAAAGCTGACATTAACTGGTCCCCAAAATGGCCTGATTTACTTTTTTCTGTGGGGTTATTTAAAAGTATGTGTCTTTTCTAATAGGTCAACGAACCATTAGCATCTCTGAGATAACGCCGGAAATGTGTGAAAAAGTGATGAAAAATGCGATGAAAAGGGTTGGCATCTGCGATGCTGCTGGAGGTGGAAATTTGTCTGATTATTTTCCGTGTGTAATTGCCGACCCTAAATATTATATTTAACCAGTGATACTGTAGGTATATTTTTTATGTTTTATAGAATAAAATTTCAAAACTTAAAGTGTATAACCTTTTATTTGGCCACCCTGTATGAATACCCATTGATAGGAACTATTGATGCAAACACTTTAAGATCCCTTAGATTACTAATACTCAAAACCGCACATTACGACCAGCGTGGTAATCGGTGTTTAAAGAAAAAAATAATAAATACATTATCATGTGCTAAGCCATATCGCAATTGTTTGCATCTATAGTGCCTATGCTTTAATAATCTAGCAACGCATAGCGTTTATAGGTTCGATGTATCGACCGTGGAGTACCAATTATATCACATTACTTTGTTCCCTTACGTGACCTCAATTACACTAACGCGGTCCTGTTGTGACTCATTGGCTGGTTACGAACTTACTTAAAACTCTTTCATAAAAATCTATTTTCTGGTAAAAAAACACCTTTTCAGTAGAAAAAAACCAGCCCTAACCTTTATACTCTGGCTAACCAACATGTTAGTGGAAAAAAGTGACAAATTAAAAAAAGGCGCCTTGAATTGTCGGTTTTTTCTACTGAATAGGTGTTTTTTGGCCAGAGAATACATTAAAGATATATTAATTGGTAACACATAGGTACCTACGTCTACATTTCAAAAATTAAATGCGCATTTTGTTTTTTTTTTTGTGAAATGGTTCTCAATTTAAGGTATACGATTTTCAGGGTTCCGTATTTTTTATGCTGTAAATTTGTAACAAATATCTACGGGACTGATATATCATAATATTAAAGTAAATTTCATAAATACGATATAGATAAATGAAAAAGTCTTATGATAGTTCAACAACAATTTGTAATAATTTCGTCTGTTTATTAAAGTTTACTTACAACAATAATAATTCTATTTAAGTAAGCCGTTTTGATTGTAGGAACTATTTATATCTATTTAGTGGGTTTTCTACAGTATACGCTCTTTTTGGTCATGATATTTTATGTTTCATACATTATTTATTTATTTAATATTAATTAGACTCGTTACATTATTAATAAATACCTATCTAATTTGTAAACTGGGCTGATAACGGTGAATCTTCAGTTTAACTAAGCATGTGAATTTTTTCCGTCAACATATTTTTTCGAAACTTAATAAAATATACAAGGTGGCCAAAAAATAAGCAGCATTTCGCTGCCTGTGAGGATTACGGAAGTTTTTTTTTTTAATAGGAATAGAATACTTTGAAGTACTATTTACTTGAACTTATTTCTAAAACAAACCCCGAAGTCGCTTTTTCTGCTTCCCAGAACCTCAAAGGCAGCGGGAATGTACTTATTTTTGGCGACCCTTTATAAAAATAGGACAAATAGTTAAGAGTTACTATAGACTTATAGACACACTAAGGAATCACTATTGTTTTCTCTAATTGTACGCCCATTCTGTGTAACTGAAGATTCAGCCCGTTTAAATAAATTACTGGCATAAGGTCATCACCACTCCTTCTAGGAAAATAAATTCCATTTTGTTCTATTTGACCACTCGTCTACATTACATTATTGAGAGCTTAGAATTGCATTTGCAGTGGTGTTACTAAAAGTATCACTATATTAAGATGAGCCTTATTAGTTGAATTACGTCAGTACTAGTGAAGAAAAATTGAAATTACTAACTATACAATGTGCCCACGAGGAAAGGGACAAATTTTAAGTACCTATATAAGTGTAGTGTGATTGTCTTGGACACAACCGAATATTTATAAGCATTATACATTATAAAAAATACTTGAATTATTGTAACATGGACAATTTTATTTATCTCATTAGCATAAAATCTTCTAAATTAAATAAGATGTCATATACCAAAGAAAAACACCAAGCTAACGTTTCAGGTGGGATTTGAACCGACATCTTTCGCGACAGATGCTTAACCCTTTGAACGCCAAGAACAATTATAGTGGTCGTGTACTTATTACGCCAGCAGCCACTAAAGTGGTCACCGAGATGCTGTCAAAGTAAGTGTCTTGCTGACAGATAAAGTTTAATTTCGTTGTTCATTATACTCTGTTCGGTTAGGTATTTAACTAAGTGTAAACATTCTTGCAGTAAGTATCTTATTATTGAAAAATGATTTAATTATTTTCTTGGCAAT
>JALPQI010007387.1:0-43457 GCA_025490895.1 Thaumatotibia leucotreta
CTTAGCGTGATTTTATTACAAGATAACCAAAAACTGTGGTTATTAACTAAGATAAGCCTATTTTTGATCTTTAAGCCATAAGTCATTTATTATATGTTCATTGAAATGTTGTTTTATATGCGGGTAGTAATAGCAGTTAGCTAATATTGAAGTATAAAAAATAATATAAAAAAGAAAGATTTGAAGTGGCGAAATAAAATCGCTACTTTTATTGACGGAAATGATTAGCGGGCTAAATTTAATTCACAGAGTCTTAGAGTCAGTATTCATTACTTCGATCTTCCAATGTCCCGATTGGATCTTAAATTAAAACCGTCTTTAATTAAAGCCCCGAGGGATTTCTCCAGCAAAAAGGATACACGTTTTTCATCAACGCTGAAACTCCTTTAACCTCTAATTACTTTAGAATCTATGCAAAATCAATTAAATTGTATATTACTATCTGAATTACTTTCATACCTTTACACTTAGAACATACAGCTCTTATTTCTTCGTTAGTGTTACTGTCTTACGTCATTTTTGATACATTAGTCTTATCTTACACAGTTGTATCTCCATCGTCTTTATCATTTAATTTACGCCCTTTTGCTTTAGCAGATACAATGCCTTATTCTAGTAAGTCTCATTATCTTTCGTCGTTTTTGATATATCAGTCTTATCTTTCAAAGTACTATGTCCATTGTCTTTGTCATTCAATTTACGCCCTTCTACTTAAGCGCTTACAGTATCTAATTCTTAATCCATGTTATTATTAATGTATTTTGTTCCAGGTACATATTTGATTTAATATGCTGTGACAGTTCATCAATCTCTGTCGCCAGGTAGGCCTTTAACCCTTCTGTTATTTGACACGTGTTACCTAATTGCCGTCGTTCTGTCACGGCAAATCAACAAGGATTTATAAAGGCATTTAATATAAGGCGTATGAATGTCGTTTGAGCTGTCTGTCTCGAGGCTTAGGGGATGAGCATTGCGTTACGGTTTTTCGTTCTGACAATTTCAAGATTGTATTGTTTGGAATGAATATAAGTATTATGTGAATTTTTTGCAATAAATCTCATATGATACTGAATCGTATTGAATTTGAAAAATATGTAGGTAAAATTTATGCAATAATATGGAACATTATTCATATAAAGTATACAGAAATATATTATCGTATGAAGTAATGATTTTTCTTATAATAGAACACAAAGATAACATTTTTAAGATCAAAAAGTATAGTAAAACAATTTTATTTGTTTGCCATACTGCAGGATTAGTAAAATCTGTGATTAAAACTAGAAACAAATAGGTATTGACTGAATCACAATTCGTTTTATTGTACTTTCAGTAATGAAGTTCGAAAACAGAGGGGTTTTGCATTATGCGGCACTACCGTGAATACCGAATTTCGTAAATTTCGGGGATTTGTCTCTGTCCCTCTAATGATGCCTATGTTGGAGGGAATGAGACAAATCCCCAAATTTACGAATTTCGGTGTTCTACCTAGTAGGCCTGATCGATTCAGGGGCGAGACTAAATCAAACTATCCGATCACGACCACCTATAAAACAAATCGTACCCATATCCATGCACAAAAACAATCAATTACTACACAGGAAAAACAAGGCCGGCGTCAACTATTGTTTTATTTTCCGAGTACGTTGGATCTATAGCGGAGCGAATAATTCTCATTCGATATTTTTCAGCTTAGCGCTCGCCCGGTGCCTGAAAAAATGGAAGGTATCATTGAATTGACGTAAAATAGAGCCAGAGGTTCAATGGATGTTATGGTTTAAACCAGTGTGTAAAACAAATACGAATATAAAGACTATGGAGTATATCTAGCCTCTTCATAGTCACATACATCACATCACATTATGAGCCTATCTCATACATAATTGGATTGAGCTCACAACGGCCTCTTCTTAGCCCATCGCCACATTGGGTTAGCGATCGCAGTAGTGTGTCCATTATGATGATGCTACCCATCATCAATCCTCGGTAAATAAATAGTGGCATTTGAATCCCTTACAACACCCACGGGAAGAGTTGGGGTGGTGACAAATGTATTCTTACTACCATCACCACACGACTAAGGGTTAAATAATCTGTATACAGATACAAGTGTTATTCGCAGAAGTGAGAAACTAATTGTTATCTACCAGTCCATTCGAAATGAGATCTTAGTGGCCATGGCCGAACAATTATCTGGTATTTACTCTTAATCCGCAACTCGATACGCTTTGCGGCTTCGTGGTAAGCAGGTACTAGTAACTAATTGTTTATGTTATGGCTTTTCATTTTTTACTTTATTATTGTGTGTGACTCTTGATTGCTTTAATTTCATATGAATTACGCATACGCGATAGATTATATCATTATATCAGTGGAAGTCTTCATATGCTGGACATAGCCCCCCCCCCAAAGATAGCCTCAGTGACCGGTCTTGCGCCACCCGCATCCAGCGGACTCACGCGCCCATCACCAGGTCATCTTGTACTACCTTGTGGGCGGGGCAACCCACGCTGCACCTTCCGGCACGTGGCCGGCACTCGAGAACATTTCCGCCCCAACGGCCATCAGTTTTGCGTGCAATGTACCCGGTGACTCTAGTTCTGCTTCGAATGGTCTCATTTCTGATACGATCTCGCAGAATTATACGTCTTAGCCCCCCTATATTGACCTTGGGATACCCTTACATGTCTTATAAATACCAAAGAAAAAAAGCCTAGTTCACCATCTTACCTTAAATCAATCTCCACCAAACATTCCAGGTTTTTATAATTTATTAATATAAAGCTGAACTGCCGTAGCGCAATTTCGGTAACAGAAGCATTATACTTACTGATATTTTGTACTTTGACCGCCTATATATTTGTTAAGAGCTTTGTAATCTAATTCATATATGTATTTTAATAATCGGATTCCACTGTACTCTTTGTTTAGATGAAAAAATACTGCGATGCGATAGACAGCCAGCCTGGTGGATTAGCACCCTTACCATTTACCATGACGCAGTTAGATTATTTGGTATCGACTATTTGCCTCTTATTCATATTCCTATGCCTCCTAATTTAACAAGTCGCTAAGTATTGTCTGTCCCTTTCACCCTTGTAGATATATTAATAAGACCGATAACGACAAACAATACTTTAGCGGCTTGCTAACTTAGCAGGCGATTATGAATAAGGGGGTAAGTATCATGAATTTCACATTTCACAACGATCTCAGAACGATCTTAGTCTTGCCAATCTTATTTCGCGCCTACTCCGATCGTCGAAAATCGATAAATTTTGAGCATTTGCCTCTATTGCTCCAAAGAAGGCGTATACTCGTACTGCGTGACAGAGACAGTTTCTCCAAATGTACATTGTTATGTTCTCGGTATAAAAAAATCCCTGCTATCTATAATTTAATGAATGGCCAATCGGCCGCCCGTATTTCTATCGAGGATCGGTTGACCCACTTCAATGACTCATTATAGCCAAAATAAATTAAAAAACCTCAGCACCTCGACATGTGCAAAAAACTTAAAACAATCAATTCATGTTTTCGTATTAACGAATGATTTTCAGGGATTAGGGTAGTTAGGTAGAAATAAATTATTATCTTAACGTACATTAATGTAACGTACGAATAATTTGTCTAAACGTACGTTTAAAATTATTTTACAGGAGAATTTGTAGCTAATAAGTTTACTACGAGAATTTTATGACTTCTAATATCTGTAATATTTTCTTCGGCATTCGCGAGGATTACATATGAAATAAAACTATGAAAACGGATAAACTCGGGGGTCATCCGCAGACCACGAACCCTGTAAAGTGTTCGAAACGTCGGAATGAAGTTAAAGTTAGTTAATATACGCGAGTTTATCCGTTTTCATAGTTTTATTTCATTTCTAATATTTGTTTTCGATTATTTATAGTTCAAAACACTTATCAATATATTTGCAAACACAACAATATATTAGTGTAAAAATGTGTCAAACCGAAACTAGAGTTCAGGGTAGATACTTATTTCACTGCGAACTTATGGTAAGGGATGAGAATTTACGTCTAGTGCCTTCTGGAGACTCTTAAATAGGATTATTTGACATAAGGATTCAGTAGCTGTTCGTATTATAAAATGTATTACAGAAGGTTTTTTTGTTATTCAGTTTTATAAGCCTATATAACTACTGTAGCCGTACCATGACATGGAAAATATAGGATACGTTAGGGTTTGCTCGATATATACGTATGCATTATATCGCGCTAACACGTAAAACTGATGTCCGTTGGGGCGGAAAAATTACGAGTGGCGATCGCGTACCGGGAAGCATGGGTTGGCTTCCCACAAGGTAGACTAATGACCTGGTGATGGTCGCAGGAGTCCACTGGATACGGGTGGCTTAGGATCGGTCATTGTGGCAATCTTTGAGGGACGCCGATGTCCAGCATAGGACATCTTTCGGCTATTATGATGATGATGATGACAGCTATTAATTTAAAAAATACTAAAAACTTATGTCATTAACATTACATGATAGGAAATACCCAAAATAGCAAGACGCAGAAGTCAAATAGTGACTTGAAAGTTGAAACTCAAATCTGTATCCCAGTATTGGACACTTGGATTGCCTCCAATTTCCTGCCATTTAAAGTTTTAGGACTGCTGTTAATATTTATCTTACGATTTCTTTTGGCACTTGGCGAAATAAATGTTAACAGCAATTGAAGTCTATCAAGTTTAAAACTTTGGGAAGTGCTTAAACATAGGCGTGTTACTGTAGAAAAAGTTCATTTTTATTTTTCAGAATTAGATTTTGCCGAAATTTTTGTCCTTACCGTGACTTTACTGACAAGTTATAAAATGAAGCTAATTTAACTTTTAAGTTTTTGAAGCATATGATTTGTAAGTCTGTTTTTTGGTGAATTTTAAATTACATTTACTGGTAGAATTGCGTAGATTTATGACTATGTATGTTCTAGGTTATAGGTATTTCTAAAGGTGCATGCAGACCAAAAGAGCATGCGCTGTTCTATCCCCCTACTCTACGAAATTCGATCGATACACAAAACGTGATTCGTTGATTTCGTAGAGTGGGGGATAGACCAGCGAATGCTCTTTTGGTCTGTTATACCTATGTTTTACTTTTTTCTAGGCTATACCTTTGGCACAAAAGGTATTTTCAGAAGTAGAGGTATCACGGAGAACATAAGATATAAACAAAAGGAAAATTTGAAATCAGTATTCTTTTTTCCTACTAACAAATTAAATTGCAGCAGCAAGATTGAGCAAAAAGTTCATCACAAAAGTTTGCTTGATTGTACTTAATCTACCTTTTTGGTATTAGTACTTTATGCTAGATTTTTAATGTAACCAATGTAATCATTCATTAGACACTTAGTATTTTTAAGTCGCCGTGTGGTGATGGCAGTAAGAATACATTTGTCACCACCCCAACTCTTCCCGTGGGTGTCGTAAGAGTCGACTAAAGGATTGAAGTGTCAATGACTATTTATTTATTGAAGATTGATGACGGGCAGCAGCGTCATCATAATGGTGACATTAACGCTTGCTCAGCGTGGCGATTATAGGCATTTACCTTATAATGCGTCCATACGCCTGTGCGATGATGTGATATTACTGATACTACTACTACTTTGGTTCTTCTACGAAAGGCCTCATTTCTGATGCGTTATCAATTTACAAGCATATTTTCTAGCAAACTTGATGAAATTGTCACCTGTGTCACGGGACAAAATAGTGTCGATCGAAAAGTGGTCAATGATTGGCCCATATTTTATGTATGTTGCTCTTTCATGCCCACTTGACAAGTTTTGTTTAAGATTTGCACCCAAAGTTCCGATCACTTACTATAATTTGTTTGTACACCGAAGCCCACATCTCTCATTGCAAAATGACAAGTTATCGGCCATATGATTCCATATTTAGAGACAATGACTTCTTTAACCCGTTCCCCGAACAGATGTTCCGCTGCTATTTTTACATCAAGTCCAATGTCTAGTGTCGCATTGGGCGTCAGTTACATCAATAATATGTCAACAGATTTGCACCTTACGCTATTGTAATAGGAGCGTATAGTGTATACTCACTTTCGACGTTGGCGTTGCTTTGAGTATCAGTTCAAAGACAATAAGGATTTCAAACGTCTTGTGAAAAGTTCGAAGAAGTTTCTAATATATACGAGTTATACTTTGTCTGAAATCTAGATTTGGATATATAAATGGAAAATAAATCGTTTAACATGAAATCCTTTATGAAACAGCGGCTCTACCGCGAACTACAAAATCCGCAAGTTTCGGAGATTTTGCTCTGTCTCTCTAATGACGCCTTCGTTAGAGTGACAGAGACAATTCCCCGAAATTCACGAACTTCGGTGTTCGCGGTAGCAGAACAGGATTACAATTCCTGAAATGATATAGAAATGTGTAGGAAAAGTTTTATGATATAAACGGAGATTTCTTGGCAGATATTAAATTCTTTTAGATTATTATTTTCATCAAACGCGTGACATGTTCGCTGATAAATCCGATTTGCTTTCCTTCAAAATAAATGTGGGTATGTCATATAATTACTTATAATTCATTGACGTAAATAATCTAACCCTACCAAAACCTTTTTCAAATTAAAAATGTTGACGATTACAGTGAACGATACGTAGGTAGTCACTAACGGCAGTACCTAAGAATACCAATCCAACTCTTCCCGCGGGTGTCGTAAGAGCCGTTAAGGGATTGAAGTGTCACTGACCATTCTTTGATATGACTGTGATAGATGATGGGTAGCGGCGGCATCATAGTCACTAAATCTACCTGTGAATTGTACAATGTACATTCATTCATTTCATACACTTTAATACTGTATAGGCAATGCATGCTCTAGTTAAAGTTGGAAAATTACCCGTATTCAGAGTAAAGCACCCGTATCAAATGTCACATTTCCATGAATTGATTGCTGTACATCCAAAGTTGAATAAGTATATCCACGATATTGGAATTGTGACTTCATCATAATCATCATATTCAGCCGTTACTCGCCCGCTGCTGAGCATAGGCCTCTCTTCTTGCACGCCATCGGTCCCGGTCCTGAGCTAACCTCATCCAAAAGTGACCCGTACTCTTTCGAATATCGTCCACCCATCGAGCGGCTGGACGCCCTGCGCTTCTCCCATCTGAAAGCGGCCACCAATCTGTTAATATTTTGGTACACCTGCCATCACGCTGCCTGGCAATGGACTTGAGACATGAAACTAAAAACAGCTTGTAAATATATTTACAAGGTTATGTAATGCATTCTGCAGAAGTGACTAACTTATATTTTGAACGAAACTAAAACAATACATGTTCACGATAAAACTTTTCAGTAACTTCAAAACAATATTCCGCTATAGGAGAAGTTTGGGGAGATAGGTATTTGGTTTTGAAGCAGTTTTCTGGCCGGCATTAGCTTGTGTTTTGGTGAAAGTTTTAAGTGTTTCATTTTAGTTTCCGGTGTTCTATTTTATATGAACATCATCCTCACTATTTTTTGTGAAACTGTTTTGTAAATTGTTTTATTAAGTATTTTTTTGAGTTGTATTACAACGAGGACGTGGGTTCAAATGTGTTATGTGCCGCCAATCAATATGTGGCGTAACTACCTTAGATGGCACCCAGTGTGGAAGCTGTTGGTGTCACCCCAGTGACCTACCGCTATTATAGTGAAGGAATCCCCGATTTTTTTTTTTTTATCCAAGCGATTTATTTTTGAGAGACCAAATGGGTGTTACCCTAAAAAATGGTGCGGTTATATTTATGAACGAAAATTGACAAAATTATAGCATAAAATCTATCTACGGTTTTAACTCTACTGTCTCAAGGACAATTTAATTTTTCCCAGCAAGCCACGGATTGAAATAAAAAAAAAATACAAATGTGCGTTCCTGTAGCTTCAAATTTTGTATACGTTCCTTCATTAAAAATAAATAGGCAGTAACGAAATAAGGAATAAACACCAATTTGTTCTTAATCAATGACTGTCTTAATTGACAGGCTGAGATTTAATTAAGCAGTTTACCGGCCCGATGGGCCCCGATGTGGCCCAATGGGTGCCGGTGGGTTTCATTGGCGGAAAATTGAATCTCAGGTTGATCGTTGCGAAGTTTGCTTTTCCTGTCAATAACATCTACTTGAGAAGTTTAATTTGTAATAAATTTGAGAGGAAAAGTGGTGTTTTTATTTAATTTGATTTTATTAAGGTCGTTGGAGATATTAATTTTATTGACGTGAACTTGAAAGTGAAGAAAATTAAGACTTTAGTGGCTGCGAGTTTTCTATAAAAATCTTAGCGTCTACAGAGGGGAAAATCCACAAGACTGTACCAGTTACCAATTCTTTATATATTTTAAGTAGATTTAAGTATCTAAAGCAGTACCTATAGGCTAAGCTAATATACTTAAGATTAACTTCGATTAATTAATATAAAACACATAAAAAAATTGGTAACAACTGATGTTACAGAACTTATGTTAAATTTGCCGAGTGAACAAACTGCCTGGCTACATACATAGTTGGCTATATTTTATTTATTAAAATCACAAGACACAAATAAGACAGCTCTAATTCTTAATGTTTTCCACCAAGTACTAAATAAACAACGAAAGCATAAAACATAATGTCCTCTAAACCACGCTCTACTTTCATAGTCATTACCTCTTCTCTATGTGGCATTGTTTTTATATTCACATTAAATTCCGTTTTCACTTTCTCATTAAAAAGAAACTTGACCTTGACATTTTCATCATCATTATCTTTATCTTGAATTAGTTAACAATTCATAAAACTTCCCACTAACTGTGTTTATAACAGTAAATCTGGGTGCTTAGCCAAGTTGCCAATCGCTAGCGCTTAATCGCCAATCGTAAACGAAAGGCAGCTAACTGTCTTTGTCGCACTAATATGAAAGAGTGACAGAGAGGGAAAACTACGATACGCTACTAAGCGTTAGCGACTGGCAACTTGGCTAAGCATCTTGGTCTGCTACCGCGAACTTCAAATTCCGTTCAGGTTTTGTCTCTGTCACTCCAACGAACGCGTCATTAGAGTGACGGAGAAAAATCGTCGAAATTCTGGAGTTCGAAACTGGTACAGCCGCAGTTCTTCAAGCTTTAAAGCATGGTCAGGTCATACCTACATTTAAATTCGAACCCCCTAAGTAAGGTCATAAGGCATATTTATACTTATACAATATCAACAATGAGCTCAACATGTTTCGTGTTCTCGAAAAAATAAAACTAAGTCATGGGAAAATACTATTTGAATACAATGTCTTGTTTATAATTATAATGTCTGCACACTGTTAGTGTTAGGCGAATCAAATAAAAATATTTATGTGTTATTGTGCTTAACGCAAATGTGGGAAGGCTTTTACGTTCATAATTAGGTTTTTATAGTTAAATGTAGGTCAGAAGAAATACCAGAATAATTTGAATGAACGTGAGACTTGTGTACGTTGATATATAAGTGATAATATTTGAACAGTTAATACAGTTAGACACGGTGTTAGTAATTTTGTAATAAGACAAAGTGAAAAAAATTAAGATGTAGTCGTAGGTGTTGTAGAAAGAATGATGGGGCTATAAAATAGTTATTGATGATAAAAGTGTCAAAAGTAGGCTTTTTTCAGGACGAGTGTCTGTGACTACATTTCAAAATTTTACAATGCATTATGCGAGGAAAACCAGACTATCTCGGCAGTACCAACCAGGCCGTGCGGAAAAGTAGTATGAAAATAAATCCTCAATCTGGGACATACAAATTAGGTTTTACAACCAGAAGCCACACATCGGCTTGAATTTATCCAACAAAAAAATTAAGCTTTTAGAACCCTTAACTTTTATAATGTCCACAGGAAAGATTTGTAACCTAACTCATACAAAAAAATCTGTATCACGGTGATACTATCACCTACTCTAAATTGATCTTCAAAGATCTGTTATCATCATCATATCAGCCGAAAGACGTCCACTGCTGAACATAGGCCTCCCCCAAAGATTGCCACAATGACCGGTCCTGCGCCACCCGCATCCAGCGGACTCCTGCGACCTTCACCAGGTCATCAGTCCACCTTGTGGGGGGGCCTACCCACGCTACGCTTTCCAGTACGTGGTCGCCACTCAAGAACCTTCCCGCCCCAACGGCCATCGGTTCTACGCGCAATGTGCTCCGCCCACTGCCACTTCAGTTTAGCGATTCGGAGAGCTATTTCGGTTACTTAAGATCTGTTAACTGAAGCTCAATTACATAATGTTACTAAAATATTTATATGTTCCATCTATTGCGTAGATAGCAATATCTCTTCCATTTTTCTGTTCTTGGATAACATTTCAGATTTTTCATTCAGACTAACATTTCTTGTTTTTCTCCCTTTATTATCCTACGTCTCACCTCCAGTTGCATTTCTATTATTCCGTAATCCAGCTTCATCTCATTAAACCATGTAATTACCTTTCC
This sequence comes from Thaumatotibia leucotreta, assembly GCA_025490895.1. Classification (NCBI taxonomy): domain Eukaryota; kingdom Metazoa; phylum Arthropoda; class Insecta; order Lepidoptera; family Tortricidae; genus Thaumatotibia; species Thaumatotibia leucotreta. The sequence continues at coordinate 10,485 of JALPQI010007387.1, forward strand.
CGGTCCCAGCCTTTCTCTTGTAATTAGTCTTACAAAGGACTTTAACCAAACAAGCAGTGACTTTGGCGTCCTTTTCTGTCTGTGCATTATGTACGATTGTGACTGGCTGGCTGGAATCGGACCGCACCGGAGCGCAATTGGGTGAATATCTGAGCGTTTCAACTTTCAACCGCCTAATTTTGGTGGCGTCATTTTTGCCGAAGTTTCTAAACGTCCCAATGTTATACTTCGTCATTTGTATAAGGTACCGTGCCTCCTTCAAATGACTAAGTAGCACATTGTAACGAATATAAACATATTAAACATCGGCAAAAATGATGCCACCAAAATTAGGCGGTTGTAACGTTCAGATATTCACCCAAGTACAAGTTTAAATGTCACAATACTAATACAATGTAACAAATGTAACAATAATAATCACATTACGTCGTTGAGATTGCCAATTCCGTTATGTGTAAATTTCAAATTTGACAAAAGAAGACTGTAAACATATGTCATTTGGATTGATTTTTCAGTTCCTGAAATTGTGCACATAACGGAATTGGCAATCTCAACGACGATTAGTCACATTACGTCATCAAGTGACTTCAAAAAAAGGATTATCTCAATTCGTCTATATGTTTTTTTTTGTTACCTCAGAACTTTCGCCTGGGTGAACCAATTTTGATAATTAGTTTTTTGCTGGAAAACTAATCCTTCCCAATTGGTCCTATAATATACCCACTCCATGTCACTCCAACGAAGGCGTCATGAGAGTGACAGAAATACCCCTAAAATTTACGAACTTCGGTGTTCGTGATAGCAGGCCAGACTTAATACCCAAGTCTGCTTGGCATTATATATTGCAGAAACGATGGAGCACCCTGACAAAGGGCCTGTCACGAACCGCGATCCTCGATTGCCTTTCTCTCGCACTTGCAAATACCTACGTAAGTGTGACAAAGATAAATAGTCGTTTTCGAGGAGCCAGGAGGCATGTGAAATGCGCATCGACTCCGCTCGTTCAGAGGGATTCGTGCATAAAGGTGCGTTTAAACCAAAAGAGCATTCGCTGTTCTAGCCCCCGTTCTACGGAATCCACCAATCACGTTTTGTGTACCGATCGAATTTCGTAGAGTGGGAGGTTAGAACAGCGAATGCTCTTTTAGTTTAAACGCACCTTAAGAGGTTCCTTTCGCTCTTACATTTCATTTGTAAATGAACCCTCAAATGCAGAATGGAAGGTTAATTTAGATGTACAAAGTGGTTTTCTTTGACAATGTCTTATTACTAAAGCATTTGAAAATGAGCTTCTACACGTTGTTCATATGGTTTTATTAACTACACTGTAGAGTGAGATAAATGCCTTAAATGCCTTTTGTGTAATGGAACATGTGAACGTTTTCGTTGGAGTGCGAACTAAAAAAACGTTAGTAGGAAAAGTAATTATGGAGTTAGGTTGTTTGTCAAGCATTTAATTAAATGTACATTTGGTTTTGTGTGTTTGCACTGTATGTGTGCTTTCCTACTTCAAACGGTTTTTAGTCTACAATTTTGTCGAGCATTGACAAAGAGCTAGACAGCTGATATTAGGTACGAATATACGCACATGCCAATCACGCAGAAAAATAACTAAAATAAAAACAGAAACAAATGTTTAAAAATGTGTAAAACTGTTTCCCCATTTAACAAATTTAGGACTAAATGAAGATGTAAAAAGGATTTGTGAGGAGGATGCCTACGAAGCTGGAGGTTCCGGGCTTCGAATCCCGGCGAGGGCATTATTTGTGTATTTATTTATCACAAATTTTTGTTCCTTGGTCATGGCTGTCTATGTATTTAAGTATCTATTGTATATATCGTCGCCTGGTACCCACAACACAAGCCTTAATTTAGCTTAGGCTTAGACTAGGTCGATTCGTGTAAGATGTCCCAGGATATTTATTTATTTCTGTATTTCCAGCTTGCTAGGAATTAAGTCCGCAAAATGCTTAATTTCACCGAAAGGGACAAACAATACAACGTATCGTCTCTCAATTTAGGAGATGTTTTTGAATAAGGGGGTGTGTCGATTGTGTCGATTCAATATCGGGTTCTAGTAAAATAAAAAGCGCATCGAATCCCTCTCAGTTAAAGTTGATTTGATTGGTTTAGTTCTATTTCACGGAATCCGATGTAGTTGATTGTGTTTCAAATACCGTTGCTGAAAAATTGCAATTACTTGTTCGTTACAAATAGTACTCATGCGTTTATTTGAGTTGCAGGTTTGTTTACAGCGCGTTGTGCAAATATTTTCTCCAATCCAATTACCTACCTCTCTATAACATTATTTGCTCATTTTAGTCATAGTAATGTGTTGTGGGTGAAGTTTGCCGGGATAGGTACTCGTTCCCACCGGTATAGTTAGGTTCTACAGTTTGTACAAACATTGTCTTAGTTACTGTACCAGGTACATTAAAAACTTGCGTAGTTACGGTGAAATCACTATGAGATTCTTTATCTTTAGAACCCATAGTTTGGTCACAATTCATTAATACACAGTATTTTAATAGAATACCTTAAAGGCCTTTTAAGAGACTTACAGTCTACTGCAAACTGTTTCGTTAACTTGATCAATATTTGTTTCTCTATTTTATGCAAGTGATCGATGTAGATTTAATGTGTAAATAATATCATGGAATGCTCTTACACTAATTGACTTACTGTTGTGGCTGTGTATAATGAGGAGCAATAATATAAAATTTAAGTGCATATAAAATTGTACCTCTAATTGTATCTTAATATATAGAAAACAACCATAACTTGGAATAAATACACAAAGAGATGTCCGCATCGGGATTCGAACCCGGGACCTCCAGCTTCACAGGCATAGGGTCACTACCGACTGAATTACGACTTACGATTCGACTTGAATTGCGTATTACAAGACCATAATGATGGCAGCTACTAAGTAACCCATTGGCCTAATGGAACGACTATCGTGTTGCCTTTAGCTCGGACTGAACCTTTGCAACGCTGCAATGTAATCCGACCGAGTTATGTTTATCCGAATGGATTGCTTTCGAAACTCCACTGCCTTTGTAGCGCCAAAACATGGGTCGAAACTCTAACGCTAGCGTCAAAGGTTTTAGGTACATTGATATTTGATCGCCATACGCCTAGGCTTTGTTGAAACAGAATTTGATTCTCGGCTCACAGATAGAATTCCTAAATTCTGGTTACGTTAAGTCTGTATTGAAGAAAATTTGGCAACAAATACGTTAAAATTGTGACTTTTAAGACTCTGTTTTTGAAAAACATATTTGAAGTGCGTCGGGTGGGGCAAGATGAAACAGTTTTGTTAATGGCGCAAGAGACAAGTCACAAAGTATTACCCAACACACCGGGGCGCTAGCATTTCTCGTGTTTTATAGCAACTCGCAGCTACACGTCTCTTTTAAATAAATACGATAAGATAGATACATATAGATACTTAAATACATGGACAGCCAAAGAACAAATATTTGTGATAAATAAATACCTACACAAATAATGCCCTCGCCCGGATTCGAACCCGGAACCTCCAGCGTCGTAGGCAGGGTCACTACCAACTAGGCTACAGAGGCTGACAAAATTGTTTATATATTTTATAATCAAATTAGCTAAATGCAGTTATAATACTGCTTAAAATATTATCACTGTACCGTGATCCTCAGAGTGTGAAATCGCAATACCGTTGCTACCAAATAACTGTAAGACATACACCGACTGCTCCTAAACGACGTATCTACATACGGATTCCTAAGGCACTTATGCTCTTTTGACTTATTTGGTATAAAGGCGGTTTTTTAAGAAAATTCTATGTATTTACGTCGTTTTTGGAATTGAAGGGTAATGTGACTTCTTATAATCCGTCTCGCTCTAAGGATACTGTTATTAGAGTTTGATATGTCAGTTTTATGACCAATCCAAGTGTAACCATTAATAATTATGGATTTATTTACATTTAATTGTGTTTGAAAAAACTGATTATAGTGTACGTTTTTATAGTTCTTTAAAGGTTAAGTTGAGCGGTTGAAACTGATTATATGATTATTTATTAAGTACTTGTAGTAAGCAATAGACTGCGTTCCTGCATATTTAGCAAAGCGCTAAAATATGTATACAAAACTCTTATAATATTTTACAATATGGTCTTTTATTATATTTTTATACTTTACGCATATTTACATAGGCATTATACCTTGATTGGACCTTCAAAAGATTGGACTTTACCAAGACACCAAAAACATTAACAAGGATCGGACAAACGCCCGTCATTTTGAAAACATAACTCTGTTCCGTATGGTAGAGACTTCCTTATCTTACGATGTTAACATATTTTATTTATTTAAGATATTTTTTTTTATAATACGAACACAAAGTATATATTTAGGAGATCCCAAGTATTTCTTAGATACTTTGAGCACAACATAATTGTTCGAAACGTGGTTACAACGTACGCGATTTCGTTTAAATCGTTTTATTTCATGAATAACTATCGCGATCACCGAAGAAGATAATTATACACTAGATCAAAATTCAATATCGAAAATTTCTAAGTAGTTTATTTGTCATAAATTCACAACCAGGGTACATAAAGGTAAGAAGGAGTCGGGAGCTCCTAAATACTCGCAGATACTTTGTGATAGTGTTATTAAAAAAATATCTTATAAAATAAAATATGTTAACATCATAAGATAAGGAAGTCTCTACTGTACGGAACAGGGTTATTTTTTCGAAATGACGGGCGTTTGTCCGATCCTTGAACATTAATCGATGAATCCTCCTGTTTTAACCTTTTTCGTCGCCATTGACTTAAATAAATACTAAAATAAATAATAAATATCTTGGGACATCTTACACAAATCGACCTGGTCCCACGGTAAGCTCAATTAAGGCTTGTGATGTGGGTACCAGGCGACTATATATATAATAGATAGATACATATAGATACTTAAATACATAGACAGCCATGACCAAGGAACAAACATTTGTGATAAATAAATACACAAAGAATGCCCTCGCCGGGATTCGAACCCGGAACCTCCAGCTTCGTAGGCAGGGTCACTACCAACTAGGCTACGGAGACTGACTTGATATTATGAAGTCAGTATATTTCGTGTCCCAAACGCCACGACTTTACATAAAGCTAGTAAATTCAAAATAAAATGTACTTTCTATTCACAAGACAAAGTTGCCAGTTGTTTATGTGCAATTCTTACTTGGCTATGGTCGCACGCTTTAACTTTTTTGACATAGCGGGGAATAGGTTAATGGCCAAGCCACACCAGTAGGCTTAGCACAGGATTAGTGCGACAATATGTCGCCGCGAGATAGACTATGCATCCCTCTTTTATTCATATAGTTAGTAAAAGATGGAAAATCTATCTCGCAGCGACATACTGATATACCAATTATGTGCTAAGCATACTGATGCGTGTGTAGCACGATCACGTGCGCGTGCACGTTGTAGTGTATGAAATGTCATAGTAGATGGCACATCGCTTTCAAGTCACGCGCACGTGCACTCCACGCAAGCAGTGTGCTGTCTAATATGACTTTTCCTACGCCACAACGTGCACGCCACGCACATACGCTCTCGCACTTTCTGCTATGGTAGCTGCTTATGTGAGGAGTGTCTTTTCAAAAGGACTTATTTCCCCTTTCAACTTTTTTTAGCTTTGCTAAAAGTAAAGGAATAGGTATATATATGTTTTGAAGTTCAAGTTCTAATAAGCCTCTTCTTGTCCTCCAAAATGTTGGAATATTAAAGTCCGTATTATAAGGGCCTATTTTCTCTTATACTAAGAAAAATATATGAGCTTTTAGAAGTGTACATTTTATTAAAATAACTTGTTATTAAGTACTTTTTGTATAAATGAAGGGTTTGCAAAAGTTCCTTGAAAAACAGCTTGTGTATTATTGGATAAGCTCACAAGGCCGCAACAAAACGGCTTAATTCTAAAAGTTTCGCATCAAGTGCTTAATTCTGAACGTTTATGGTATATTTGTTTTTATAAGACTTTATTGTATAAACTTATTCTAAATTATGAAAAAAACACATAAATAAAGAAATCTTATCTAAAATAAAAACTAATAATCTAAATAGAAAAGCTTAAAATACATTTAATAAAAATACTTACCTCCAAAAAAAAAACCTTATAAAAAGAATACCCCCTCGAGCAGGTCTGTCTGCGGCATGGACCCCATGACGCTGGCGGCGTTCCCTCTTTGGATCTCAATGCTGATCCTTTGGAAAAAATAGGCGCCAGCTCTGGGGTCCCCAGAAGCGTGGATCAATTGAGACGACAGGGTCCTCATAAATTGCTTCATGTCGGCTGACCAGGGCCCTAAGGTCTCCACCGCAAGCGCCGCAAAATCATAGTTTTGTAACAAACTAGAGTACTTGCGGCGCTTGAGGATCTGAGCCTGATCAGCCACAGCACCGGCCGAGGTGCGTGTTACCTGGATGTGGGACTGGGCGAACGTATCTGGTATAGTTATTAACTTAATAATTAAGTTGATAAAGCAATATATTTAGTGCCATAACCTTTATAATATTAACTTACATAAGTACTATATCAAAAACACAGAAAGAATATCGAAATGGAAATCGTGGATTTACGTTTTTCTCAATTTCCCAAAAAACCTTTTGAAAAGACACTCCTCATCAATACCTGCCGCAAAACAATCTGGCGACTGAAGGCGTCTTACTATCTACATTACACTTGTTAGTTCCAGGTCAGAGTGAGAGAGATAGCAGTATGCCCTCAGTCGCCAAATAGTTTTGAGGCAAGTATAGTCAAACCTTCCGTATCCGTTACCACGCTACCTTTGCCTCTTACACCTACCATAAAAGAAATAAGATATCTTTACTATTATTACACACGCTACATTACAATTCCTACAAATTATTATGCCACTACACGCGAGTACCTATCATACATATTAAAAGTACATACACAATTGACTGCCCACTATTGCACCTTATGTTCCACGCAATAAGGATCACTAGTGTTCAGTTTACAATTGTACCTATAATAATGGCGACCACTTATCTCCGGTCCTTGACCGAACCAAAACGAGATCCAATAATCATTCCCGCACTTCGGGTTATTCGCCAAAACAACCCAAACACGTGTTTGATATGTTTTCTTGGCTTTCTTACTACCTTAACACGTTGTAATAAAGTTGCAATTGGTAGTACCCATTATCGTGAGATACTACTTTGCTAAAATTATATTGCTAAGGGGCTCGATTTCTACGATGTAAACACGTGTCTTTGAAATCTTGTTTTGAAATTGAACTGTTTGCTTTTGTAATACAGTTCAATGTAGGAATCCTGCTAATGCGAGATATGTCATTTATAAATTGTACTATGAGTTGTTCATTTGTTTTATGTTAGTCCTTTTCGATGAGTGGAGTGGAGTTCCTTAATATTCATATTATGTTGTTGCTTTGTATGTCCAGGGGTATGTCCAAATGAACAGGATGCATATGTAGTAACATTATTAAATTATAAGAAATAAAAACTATAAATACTTAGGTTTGTTACCAAAGATTTGTTACATTATACGTTTAGCCACTTCAGTTTAGCGATTCGGAGAGTTATATATTTTATTTTATTTATTAGGAGAATAAACAGAGTAAAATGTACACAGTATTTTCTTATGCTAAATAATCATCTGATAAACATGCATCTTCCTCCTTAAGTTTACAACCAAAATATAACTAATACTAACATAATAGGTACAGCCAAGGGCAAAAATATATACATATACACTTTTAAGGCATAAGATAAAAAAGTGTATACATATTTATGCCCTTGACTGTACTAAAAGGTATTTGTTACAAGTGTCTCTATAGAACTACTTTTAAAACTATTTCTTTTTATCGGTCACTTAGGTTCTGCTGCGTATGGTCTCATTTCCAATACGATCTCGCAAAGAGACTCCCAGCATAACCCTACTTTACCATACTTTTAAGAGATTGCCCTTTAGAAATATGTAGGTATATGGAAATATAATTTATTTACTAAGCCTGGAAATAAAATATTTTATTATTATACAAAACAAAACTTCATCCTAATCTTGGTCGACTAACGAATGGGCTATGCTATGGCTATGCTAAATAAAGCCGTATACAGATCGCTGATTTTATAATAAGAAACCACACTACATAATATTATGCAGTCATTTAGATCTTCTGTAACCTTTATTTTTGAATCAATAAGGTTCGTAATCAAATTTGATTTGTGTAATCTAACCGCTAATTCAAACAAATAATCTACTTGCGGCTACAAAACTTGATAGTGATACTTAGCATAAAGGTATACAGATTGTAATTGATCAGCAAATGTTAATCCAATTGCAATTTCCACCCACGTGATCAATTTTTAGTGACATGTTTGCGTACCTTAAGAGGGACTTCCTGACCTACGAGTATGGTGTGCTATAAACCGACAAATATTGTAGTATTTTATGCGTAGATTTCAAGTTGGATATTTTGTGTGGGATGCCGCATATCGCATATAAGGACTGTGCGTGGTAGATAAATTGGAATTTGAATAATAATAAATTAAACGTAGTATAGGACGTCCACCCACGAGATAGACATACGAGCCAACCCTGTCGCTTACAACCGGTGTAACCAGGGCCTGTAATTTTCATGCCGATGACATCAATTTGACGTCACGCTCCATTTAGGGTGATCCCAAATAGTTAAATTGATAATTATTAATCATTAGTCATCAATCATTTTAATCATATACAAATAGCTTCAAAAGTAGTATATTTACACGTGAAATTAATAATACCTATGTGATACGTGAACCATAAGTAAATCTATTTGATTTGTTTCCATACATACATTTATTTTATTTAATGATATTGTTAACACATTTCCATAATTACGTAGAAAACAGTATTCCTCTTTAACGTAAAGCACGTATCAAGTAGGTATTATTTATTTCACGTGTAAAAATACTACTTTTGAAGTTATTTGTACATGATTAAAATGATTGACGACTAATATTTAACAAAAAAACTATTTTGGATCACCCTAAATGGAGCGTGACGTCAAATTGATGTCATCGGCATGAAAGTTACGGGCCCTGGGTGTAACTATATGTGGATTGTGGAGGTCCAAAGGAGAGGCCAAAGGAGAGGATGTTCAGCAGTGGGACGTCTTATGGCTGAAATGATGATGATGATGATGAAACGAAGTAGGATAAGTGCGAAGATAATGAAGTTACGAATACAAAATTACGAATTTCGTTTTGGCACATGTACCTATCGTACGACGTTTTTCAATACATATGGCCCTCCGAAGTTTTCGACCTGACGTAAAATCTGCGACCATATATAACATGGACGTCTAACGCCAGCTCAAAAATGCCCCCAAAATCAATTGATCAATTGTGCCAAGATGGGCAGGACATAGCGCTTTTCTTAACACCGCGCATATTTCGGCGCAACGTCTTTGACAAATGGTTATAGAATATACCCAATCAAAAGTTTGATGGACCAATCACAACTATTTTTAAATGGCGGTTTAAGTTTTTATAGGTTGACATTGAAATTCATTGCCGTGATGCATTAAAGAAGGGGTGACATTTGTCAACTAAAATTCAGGACGGTTTTTGAAAGGCAATTTACTATGGCGTGCGGCTTCCATGTTTTATTTGTTCGTAGCGTAAAATGAACCACTTCTTCAACAAAAGCGCCACCTGTGCTGAAATAGTACATTTCGATGAAGTGCATGAAGTGTAAAAAAAAATTTTTCGACGAGGTTGAAAGTTGGAGCTCGAGTGCAACGAGGGCGACAATCACCCGAGTTAATAAAATATTTTAAAATAAAAATTTAACCGCCTTCAAAAATTCGCCTGATCTAAAAAGTAAAAAATAATTTTAGTTCCTACTTCTTAGGATTTCCTACCCAAACCTTTAAATATTTTACCCTATTCATTGAAATAAAATATTATGGCTAGGTACCCTACAGATTTCTTAGAAGTCGGTGCCAAGCCAAATAGGTACGTTCATAGTTATATATTAGATAGAGCTTTGTACTGCCCGTACTCCGACTATGCTTTTATTAACAGTATGATCTGCCTCAGTAATTTTGCTGAAAGCATAACAGGAGTGATAGTAAGTTACAAAGCTCTATCAAATACTTATACTCGCGAAGTGAACATATTTGGCTTGGCACCGACTTCTAAGAAATCTGTAGGGTACCTAGCCATAATATTTTATTTCAATGAATAGGGTAAAATATTTAAAGGTTTGGGTAGGAAATCCTAAGAAGTAGGAACTAAAATTATTTTTTACTTTTTAGATCAGGCGAATTTTTGAAGGCGGTTTAATTTTTATTTTAAAATATTTTATTTTATTCTTTTTAGTACCTTGTGTATTTTATATAAAGTCGTTATTTTGTATGCTCTAAATACCTACTTATAATTAGAATGTATTGCACTGTAGTAGGTCAGAATACCTGAACTGGCTAGCTTATATGAATACAACAAACATTCCCATTCCATTCCAATTATCAAGGAGATATACATTGTATCATCAGCAGGGTATGAATAATTTCAAAGATTATAGGTAACAGCCTTTAGCATGCCTATATTATTTAAAGAATCACTAACCGCTTACCAACATGTCATAATCATAACAACTACTAAGCAAAAACTTGAATAGATCTCGAAAATGTATGACAGTTGTTATATTACAAATACAAATACAAATACAAATAGTTTATTGTTTGAATGTGAGTAATAATTATAAGGTTACAGTCATTAGTAGGTACAGATCGTCACAATCAACCATTATATGGCGTACAATATAAATTATGATTCTAATGGCATGTCATTGAATTTTAATTTCAAGTTTCTAGCAGTAAAGTTAATGTCAAATTTATATAAAAACAAAAGTAAAGAAACAATATTATCCTCCAAACAAAGAATTATCCTCCAACTCCTAATCGTTAAGGAGTTTTACCTTTCATCATCAGCTCACCAACATGAGGCTATGACCACCTAAAGGCAAATACTCAAATAGCTTCCAAAATACATGACATATGTTACATTTAAAGAATTATCCCCCAACTCCTAATCTCTAAGGAGTTGTACCTTCCATCATCAGCTCACCAACATGAGGCTATGACCACCTAAAGGCAAATACTCAAATAGCTTCCAAAATACATGACATATGTTATATTTAAAGAATTATCCCCCAACTCCTAATCTCTAAGGAGTTGTCCCTTCCATCATCAGCTCACCAACATGAGGCTATGACCATCTAAAGGCAAATACTCAAATAGTTTCCAAAATACATGACATATGTTATATTTAAAGAATTATCCCCCAACTCCTAATCTCTAAGGAGTTGTACCTTCCATCATCAGCTCACCAACATGAAAGGATGATCACCTAAAGGCAAATACTCAAATAGCTTTCAAAATACACGAAAAATGGTATATTTAAAGAATTATCCCCCAACTCCTAATTGCTAAGGAGTTGTACCTTCCATCATCAGATCACCAACTTAAGACGTTCATGACTTGCACAGTCATGCTCACTTTAAGGTCTCTGCTTACGGTGGCGTCGTTGATCGGGTCGCCACTTTCCCGAAAGAAGGTTGAGGGAGGCGATGGCTGAGATACGCGTCATACTCGTGAACGGGTGCTGTTTGCGGAGACCGGTCTAATCAAGCTCACTCATGGCTTAAATTCAAACAATTTTCCTGCTGTTCTTGATATGAGAAATTGAATTCGCTACATGTTTGTTTATTTATGATTATTTAATATTATGACGCATGGAGACCTTATACATCTCTGAAACATTTAGTGAAATGTATCCGTTAGTTTTCTTTTTACTCTGACAACTAGAGACCTTTACATCTCTAGCAGTATAATAATGCTAATTTTAACGTTTAACTAAAAACAATTGTATGCCCTTTTACATATATCTTTACATCTATACATTTCTCAAAATTCATTAAATTTATATAATTGTTCTGACTATTAGAGACTTCATCTCTAGTTAATGTACTATATCAGTATTTATATTCAATCAAATTTATGTTTCGTTTTTAATTAATGCATGTTAGCCGTAAGATGTTATAAAACTTTTATTTGAAAAAAGAAAGTCCCGCTGAGTTTCTTGCCGGATTCTTCTCAGGCAGTGGTGTAGGGTTAGAACCGGAGGTAGTTTTTTTTCTCTCATTCGCTATTTAGTTTAACGATTCAAAAGCGCTCGTTGCTGGGCCTAATTGAATAAAGAATATTTTGACTTTGACTTTGACTTTGACTTTGACTAGACGCAAATACTTGATTAGTCTTCGAAAATAAATGAAAAATGCCATGTGTGCTTACAACATTTGAAGAGTTCCCTCGATTTCTCCAGGATCCCATCATCAGATCTGAATTCGGTGACAATGGGACCAACTAGAAGGTATACCCTTTCATACAAAAAAAGAATTTTCCAAATCGGTTCACGCGTCTTCGAGTAATCGGGGAACATACATAAAAAAAAAAAAAGATTTCGACGAATTGTAAACCTCCTCCTTTTTGAAGTCGGTTAAAAAGAAGTTTTTACACGTGTATCGAACGACTTTTTTCATAAGAGGTGCCTTAAAAAGAGAGATTTACGCACGCGAAGCGTGCGCAAAGTTTACTTTTCTCATATACGAAGTTGATAATCATGGAAGTTTTTGTTTGTCGCCTCTATTGCCCTTTCACATTGTACAACTATAAACATCAATCCACCATCATAAATTATAGAATAATGGGATTTCTTTCTTTTATCATTGCCTTGATTCCCAAGTCCTCCAATAACAAGGGAAATCATCATCATCATATCAGCTGAAAGTCGTCCACTGCTGAGCCTCCCCCAAGATTGCCACAATGACGGGTCCTGTGCCGCCCGCATCCAGCGGACCCATACACAACGTTGATAACATGCAATGCAAGTTTTTGTTTGTCGCCTCTATTGCCGTTCCACATTGTACATAAACATTAATGTGTCATCATAAATTATACAATAATAGGATTTGTTTCCTTTATCATTGCCTTAATTCCCAAGTCCTCCAATAAAAAGGGAAATGCAATCATTTAACTCGTTGTGTATCGTCTGTTAGCACGCAAACGGATTATACGTGCATCAGAATGCAATTCATAATGACATCCGTTGCAGTATGCAATTATGCACGCTAGTATTAATGATACCTCGTATAGTAGTTTGTGCCCGCGGTTTCATCTTTTATCTACTAAAATTTTAACCCAATCTTTTTCTGTGATCAAAACGAACCAGCTTACTTATTAGACAATTTATGTTTTTTAGCTTTTAAATGTTACTATTTAGCTTTGGTACCTACATGATTTGTTTTGGCTGTGTGGTGACGGCAGTAAGAATATATTTGTCACCAACCTAACTCTTCCCGCGGGTGTCGTAAGAGTCGACTAAGGGATTGAATCACTGGCCATTATTTGATAAAAGATTGATGATGGGCAGCAGCGTCAATCATAGTGGACACATTACTGCGATCGCCAATCCGCTTGGTGTGGGAATTATGGACGTTTACATCCAAATGTTAGTATAATTTGTCATATCATTAGCATGTACTTAAATTAAAACTTTATAAAATTTAAAATATCATTAGAATAATACCTATAAATATAATTAAACGGTTAAACTTACGTGTATTTATACGTCGGAGAGCCTAGGTCTCCATTATCAAGCATTGAGCTCGTGCTAAAACGCCGAAGGTTGCAAAAAAAGGTATAAGTTGAATATAAGTGAATATAAAAAGCTCAAAAATATGTGTAATAACAACGTTTCTTTCGATACCTATTTTTGCATTTGACTGTACCATAAGATTGTTGGGTTGGTGACAAATGTTTGGCCAACAAAGCCCAGTAAACAACAAATGTGGCCTGATTATATGCGCATGATCATTCAAATCTCGTTCCGGTTGTGGATACGTGATTGTTTGCGTGACTGAACCGTTAGAAGGCTTAATTATTGTAATTAGTTATTGCAGATTTAGTATGAAGGGAAATCTACACAAGGTAAAATAGTAAAAACTTTATTGTGACAACCATACATAAAAGAAATAGTACGCCTACCGCTTCATATCTTTAAACTAATAATATCAAGGTTTGCATTGCGAAAAAAATTAATTTTGCATTCTAAACGTCAAAATAAACAAATATGTAAAAAAAACATTTTAGGCTTTTTTAATACTTTTCAGCATTACCATTAAGCATAGCAAAAATTCTTCTATAGGTATTTTATTTTAATTTTAGTGACAGCTTCTTTTGTTCTAAGTATGTATTTTTATTTTTGGATTGTCAAGCAAAAGTTGCATTCCACAAAAAAGTCCACCGATGTCCCGTACAAACACGGTTTTGCTCAAAATTGTGGGTTTATCGAAGTTCTCTTTCATGACCAGCGGAGGTAAAAATTGTTCAAAAAATAAATATTAACTAATAACTCGGCAGAAAACTCAAATTATCGGAATATACACGCATTTGTAAGGGACAGCCCATTTAATGCTCCAAAAGTATCTCAACATGCTCATGATGCTCAGATATTTATGAGTACTTTGGTAGCTTAGATATATCTGATGACTGTACCTACTATCAGTTGTGGTATGTAATACCGGCTTCACATCGAGTCAACAGCACTTGAGCAAACAAGTGCATTATTGATCTGCCGAGTGTGGGCACTACATGACGTCGCAATCAAATGACTCTAATCATATCAGAACCAAACGGGATGTTATTTTTATCTTTAAAAGCGTACATATACAAATACATGTTAACGTGTAGAGTAGGGTTTGCAAATATTCGAAAGTGTCCGTTTTCGAATGTACGGATTTTTATTTCGAGATATTCAAATATTCGACCATATATTTGTCAGCCTCTGTACCCTAGTTGGTAGTGTAGTGACCCAGCCTACGAAGCTGGAGGTTCCGGGTTCGAATCCCGGCGAGGGCCTTATTTGTGTATTTATTTATCACAAATATTTGTTCCTTGGTCATGGCAGTGTATGTATCTATATGTATCTATCTATCATCACAAGCCTTAATTGAGCTTACCGTGGGACTAGGTCGATTTGTGTGAAATGTCCCAAGATATTTATCTATTTATAATATTAGTACCGACAGATATCTAATCCTTAAAAATGCCAGCATTAAATATAGTAAAACGAGCTTAGAAAACCGCCGGGTATCCAACCACAAGCCTTGAGCAATGTTCTTACCATTACCATCAGTTGTAAATAAGCCATTTATTCATTTCTGGGTGATTATGCAGTGAGTTGATTGAATTTCTGTTTCTTCTCAGAAATGAACCCCTCCTTGGGTGTAGGCCTCCTCCAACACATTCCACCGTTTCCTGTCCTGCGCCAGGGCCATCCAATCCTTGCCAGCGGCTCTGGTTATGTCATCGACCCAGCGACTCGTAGGCCGGCCTGTAAGTCTCTTCCCTGGTGGTCCGTGCCACTCTGTGACTTCGCTAGTCCACCTCTTGTCACAGTAGCGCAAGTGGCCCGCCCATCACTATTTGAGAGCTTTCTTAAGAGCATCTTCTATACCTGTCTTTTGTCTAATTTTTTTAGAGTTGATTTTTGCCGCCGCGTTATTAACGCGGACTTACTTTCTATCTATCCCGCTCGTGCTCGTGTACCGTAGCTGCATCAGTTGGAAAGTAAAGGATAGGTACAATCGACAACACAGCTGTGGATACAGACAAAGTGCCAGAAATATGTATACACACCTTTATGTCCAGGCAATAAAGCTCTGTTTACATATTTTTGGCACTTTGCCTTGTCGATTGTACGTTAGGTTTTACGCGATACGTAATGCATTCTATCGCGCTCGCACTGACATATTGGAGCGAGCGAGAGGGCCTGCTTTACGTATTAAGTAAAATCTAACTTTACCGATATTATTACAAGTACAGAAAACCATCTCCAAAAACCCGTTTAAAGAAATAATGCCTCTTGCTGCGATACTATTAAGTTCAAATTCCCACCGCGCTACGATAAATGCCTACGCTAAAGGTATCGTAGAAGTGCGCTCTCTTTCTATCGCATAAGTCGTACGTTTTCTGAAGGAATAAAGTTGTTTCCTTTAAAAAAATATATAATCTTACCCCCTTATTCGTAAACGTTTGTTAACTTAACAAGCCACTAATAATTGTTTGTATCTTTCCGTCTTAACAATGTGTCCATAAAAGCAAAAGGGACAAACAATTATTAGCAACTTGTTAAGTTAACAAACGTTTATGAATAAGGGGGTTAATATTTACTATTTTTTTATTCTTCATTGTTATAATTAATTCTCTGACAGAGGTCGATTTAGTACGTAGATATTTGACGAACAACATTCGCGAGTGCGTGACGTGCGTCACCGCTCGCCGTGAGGCCACCCCGGGGTGGCTCAGCTATGCTATTCTCTTATTCACACATTCGACGCTGCGTTCGTCAACGACCTCGACGTCGAGACAGCCTTGTTTAAAATCCTAGCTGTTTTATTTGACATTCGGAATCGAGGCTGTGAGCGAGGTTGTGGGCGAGTTCGTCGCTGTTCTTCGTTAGAGAATACGAAGTTCGTACATTAAACGTCAAACTCTCGACGCAGTGTAGTTCCAGCTCACGCCGCATTCGTCGCCGAGCACTAGTGTCGTTTAAAGTACATTAGTGAATACCATTTTTAGGCTCGACGCTGCCCCAGCGCTGACACAGCACTGACAGCAAGGCGGTTTCCTTAGTGAATAACACTGCTGATAGTTCGTAAGTTCGTACCGAACGCGCTAGTTGGACAGGCTTGGCGATACTTTCAAAGTCATGGTATGGATACTTGCACAGTCAGCGGCTGGTGTGAGCGAGTCATATAGAAAGTAAGTCGGCGTTAATATCGTCGCGGCAGCTCATGGTACGGCTCTTGGCACGAGGCGGGCCGTAAACTTAACTAATAACACTGCATCGTACCGCATGCTAGATTATGCGCCTTTTTCAAATTGTAGGTAACAGTTACATTATAATACAGTATGGAAAGGTAATACGGACCGTAAATTAACGCATTCTCTCCTAAATGTCACAATTCCCCCAACGCATATTTATGTGGGATACAATACCGCCTGCTAAACTATGCGCCTCTTTAAATATATAAGTATGCCATCAGATATATCGAAGCGATCATTGATCAAGAGAGTTCGAACATGCACTTAGGGTTTACAATATCCGTCGTTTTTTCTGATCCAGATTTTTGGATATTGGATTCTCTAGATATCAGGATTTTGCGAATCCAAATGCATTTTTATTTAAGTAAACTTGATATTTTCTTCGGTTACCGAGAGAATTACACATGAAATAAAACTATGAAAACGGATAAATTGCAAACCACGAACCCTGTAAAGTGTTCGAAACGTCGGAATGAAGTTAAAATTAGTTAATATACGCGAGTTTATCAGTTTTCATAGTTTTAATTTAAGTAAACTTAATAGCCTAATGGAAAAAATGTTAAATTAACAGTTTCTAACTCTTCTCTTTGGAGTCTTCCACATAAAAAAATAGGTAAATGGCATTGTCTCCTTAAAACATAAATAATATTTATTACTTTTAGTACGTTTCTGTAAAAACTAGTAGGTACAATTTGTACTTCATAGTTTGCCATATTGTGCGAAGATACGTTTATACAATACACAGAGCAACCCGAATATACTAGTACATCCCTTATAATTATGACGACTCACAATCACCGACCGTTGGCGATTTGCACACATATATATAATAGGGATAGTACCTATAGTCCTAGACTTGTACGTAAAGGCTCAGCCAGACCGAATGCGTCAGCAGCGCAACACACACGCGCTGTACACGCAGCCGTGTGGCTTGGCCTTAAGTATTTATTTAGTAATATAGTACCTATATCCCTTCCCTGGGTCTGTAGGCTTAGCACATGATTGGTGCGACAGTATGTCGCCGCGAGATAGATCTCCCGTCCTTCACTAGCTATATTAAAAAAAGAGGGACGGCTAGACTATCTCGCGGCGAGATACTGTCGCGCCTATCATGTGCTAAGCATACTGAAGTACCTACACTTTACAGTGACATTAAAATAATTGATCCCTGACAATAGCAGCCATGGGGCAATTTGAACACTTTATCTAAAACTACTCACAAGGAAAAAGATAACAAAGTTAATGGACATGGTACTATGTCCTTTAAAATCCTTTTGAATGGGATACGCCTTTACCATTTTGTAGTAGGTAGGTATTATACAATGTGCCCATGAGGAAAGGGAAAAAATTCAACAGCGAATTTCTGACCAATTTTAACGTTAAAAATGTCATGAAGTTTTCTGGATTTAGTCTATTTTAAGAGGAAATTAGATTTTTTCTTAACGGTTCTTAGACCGCTACGCTATGATAAACTCATTTTAGAAAACGATTTTGTCACCATGTTGTCTTAGTCTTGTCACACTTAATTGACAGACAACACATGACAAAAATAAATTTTAATTACCTAGCAAATGTAAAACTTTTAAGTGCAGTTTTGCACATTGGTCTAAGGCGACTGGCTTAGCCGAAGACCATACGTGCGAGAGGGAGTACCCATCTCGGCATCCCGCTCCAACTCATGGATTCGCTCGCCGCTGGTCGCCTTAGATAGACCAATGTCGTGGCCGGGCCTTTAAGGTGAAAGAGAGGCTATCTTCCTTTGTCAGAGCCCGTATATTGTGGTACTTCGGACACGCAACGCGATGTGGAGAACATGCCATAGAGGCTTGTTGTTCAGGGAAGGATCAACGGAAATCGGTCTAGAGGACGCTCTCCCATGCGTTGGACAAACCAAATTTCAGCTTTAACCAATACTCCCCTTAACACGCATACGTCTCACGTGCCTTAACACTCTTAACTTGAAATAAAATGGCCCTTTTACGTTTTTTGTTTACTGCCAGTCTCTGGCGTCATATCCCTGATAAGGCGATTGGGCTCCCACGTAGCTACCGTACAGATTCTTTCGTGGGTGGGCTTAATTGGACCATCATCACAGAACTGACTACTTATAAGCCTTATTTCTATGCCGTAAGGTCGAGCATTGGTCAGTCATTCTGTTAATACCTTGACGCTTTAGCTGGTGGTATATATACTAGAATTAAAGTGACTGAGGATTAGATACGACAAAGTTCTTTGTTTTGGTGACATTGAAATGTCCACGCATATTTTGTACCTAATTAAATACTTTGAGGTCAAGCCGGTCAAGGATACAATTTAAGTAGAATTTTACGCATGTAGGTAATATTGTTTTGAACTGGAAACTAAGATTCTTATGAGAACTAAGATTCTAAGAGCTTCGTTATGGATACATTCAGACTTCGTGTAGGTAGTAAACTCAAAGAATAATCGCGTATTGGAATAAAATGTGCAACATAAGATTGGCCTCGTAATAACGGCAGTAAGTTACCAGTTACTACACGTGACTCGAGAGCCCGGTATAGTTTTTTTACCAATTTGCAAATTTTTTTGATACTATATTAAAGTGATGCGGTCAAACTAAAAGAGCATTCGCTGTTCTAGCCTCCCACTCTACGAAATTCGAAATTCGGTACACAAAACGTGATTGGTTGATTTCTTAGAACGGGCGCTAGAACAGCGAATGCTCTTTTGGTTTAAACGCACCTTTAGATAGATAAAAATAATCCTACTTGCATTTTAGCATAATTTTAACGGAAGACAATTTCAATTGTAATTGAATAAGTTGAGTACTTTCCTATTTTTGTTTTTTAGTAATGTATCTCAATCTACGATCTGTTTCGCGATTTTTGATTGAAGTGGTACTTGTGTTCATTTTATTATAATCAAAATTAGTAAGCTGTATATGTGTTGGAAAATGAGTCGTCTAAGGAATAAGTGGGACAATTTTTTTCATTTTCATACATATTTTTCGAATACATTTATATTTAGCTAGATCAAATATAAGAAGGTGTTGATACATTTTCTCGCCGGTCTGCCTGAAAAGTCAGGATAATATTAAACGTAAGTTATGTGTACACGATTAAGTCCTGTTTGTCTGAAAATATGAGTGATAATTGTGAAAGTTTAAGTCAATGTAAAAAAATTCCAATGTTTAGCAGAGTCTTCAGACATGGACAAACTATGGTACTTTATCCGAAAAACAGTAAAAGAAATACGGTCAGTAAGACAAAAGTTGACTAATGAATGATATGAAGACGAATGAACGATAAATACTAATAAATCAATCAGTATGATTGATGATATCAGTATTAAATTACTCTAATGGGGGGAATTATGAACGATAGCAGTTGGAACAGTAAGAATATTGTTGTAAATGGATCGCTATTTGTTAGAGGAAAAACTTTCTTACAGGGTCACGCTTTGAGAGATCGTATTACACGTCGTTTTAGGTTTAACACAGCTCATCCTTTTTGTCTTATAGACATATTGATAAAACTGAAAGGGACAAATAATTCCTATCAGTTTTATAAAGTTACCAGACGTTTATGAATAAGGGGCTTAATTTATATTTTGCGACTATGTAATGTACCTACTACTTGAAGAAATTAGTCATGAATTTTGTCTTTTCAATTTTTTTGCAACGTACCACAGATTTCATTTTCATTTCAGACTCAGTAATAGCATAGCGTCGGCGAACTCAGTGCTTGTGCAGTAGAATGTCCCGACAATGCATGGATTTTTTTTTTAATTACAGTTTCACGAGAGGCATCAATTGTTCAGTGCTGAAAAAAAAATATTTTGATACTGAATGAGCCTTTATATTTTTTGATCACACTTGCTTTCTAAGCGCGCCTTTGCTTATACATGCATCACGGGAGTAATAGAAAAGAGAAATTCCTAGGGAGTAATAGAAATGTTAGTACGTCATTTAATAATATTTTGTCTTGAAACTATTTTTTTGCTTGCAACGTCAATTAATAATATAATATTTTGTCTTGAAACTATTTTTTTTGCTTGCAAGTGTGATGTAAAACATTATGTGCATCAAGGGAAAGTACGGAATTACTAACGAGTTACTGTTACTTACTCGAGTCATTAAAAGCCCTCCGCCTACGGCGTCGGGCTTTTAATGACTCGAGTAAGTATTCCGCTTACCGACCAGGAATGTACTATTGTTACCCCCTGTATTTCCAATGTACGTAATATCTCGCACGATAATTATTTTAAATTCAACCCGTTACGACATGTTTACCTCTCCGCTTCTCGTCAATGCGCAATAAATCTGCCCTTATCACTGCGCACGCGGCTTAACGGTCATAATCATTATCAGGGGTCGTTGACCCGCCGTAACGTTACGTTACGCGTAGTTTGGTTAACGTTCGGTTTCCGTGTACAGGCGAGGAGATAAATAAACAGTATATATAGTATCATCATCATGTCAGCCGAAAGACGTCCACTGCTGAACATAGGCCTCCCCCAAAGATTGCAACAATGACCGGCGGTCCTGTGCCACCCGCATCCAGCGGATATAGCGATATATAGTATAGATTATACAAATATTAGATTAGATTTGATTAATTTATTTCGTAATGAAAATTACATGTCATTTGTTAGCAAATAGCACAAACTCACAAAAAGATCGTCAAATGTATATAAAATAATAATAATAAAACAAATTCTAAAATATCAATACATAATTAAATTCACAAAAAGATCATCAAATAAAAAACAATAAAATTAAGTACAATATATTCAATGTAAAATTCAAATGTCTAATCTAGATTACAATAATGTGAATAATATTCACATTATGTAGATTACAATACTATATATATACTATATATTATGAGTATGTAGATTATAATATTATTATGTATAATAATAAATATATATTCATAAGTATATTTTTCGATGTATTCGCTTACAGAATACAGTTAGGTTAGTACCTACCTAGGTACCTATAAAAATACCGGACAAATAACTCAGATGACGCATAGAGAAGAGTTACATAATCACCAAATTAAAAAAAAACAACTTCAACCGATATCTCGAAGATCCCATCATCCCTCTGTAATTTTTAACCGACTTAGAAAAAGGAGGAGGTTCTCAATTCAACATTTTTTGTATGTATGATATCTCCAAGAATCGTGAACCGATTTTCTTTTTTTATCGTACATTTTTAACCCATAGATGGTCCCATTGGCACCAAGTCGGGGTCTGATGATGGGATCGTGGAGAAATCGATTTTTTTTGTTTGTAAATTATTTATATTTATTGAATAACATACCTAAACCTCTCTCGCCACTCTCGCCAGTATAATAATTATAATAAAGCATTAAAGCTTACTTGTGTTTAGAATGAACTTAGTAATACTTTCGTCTCTGACTGTACCTATTATACAATTGTACACGAGATGTGAATTCATTGTTTAATCACTGACATAAAACAGCACTCTATGAATGTACTATCTGTGTTCATTGAATTTAATCTCTTATGGCGGAGTTTTATTTCCTGTGCTCTTACTATGATATTACCACGACTGTCGAAGTAGCTCTACCCAGTAACCGTACCGTGGGTTTTCATGTCAAACGATTATTATCTAACCGCAAAAAGTCATCTTAATAATATTAGTATTTATAGACTGCACACATCTGGAAATCTTTGTCGCCTACGGTGTTTCGGGACCGTTACGATCTTCAAATCTTCAAGAAAAGAGCGTATTCCCTTAAAGGTCTGCAACGCACTAATACCACGGTTGTTGCGGGTGTCCATGGGCGACGGTGATCGTTTATCATCAGGCGATACGTCTGCTCGCTTGCCTTCTATTCCATAAAAAAATCACACATCATCAGCCTAGCTCAGTCCACGGCTGGACGCAGGCGTCTCTTATTAACCATGCGACCCGCTTCGTTGGAGTGGCAAAGACAAATCCCCGAAATTTATGGTAGGGTAGTAGGTAATAATTCGTGGTACAGGGCCGCTGTGTTAAATAGTGGACTGAAAAAGACTGATGAATGAATGTGATGCCGAAAAATGAAAACTATATTATTAACTGATGATACACTCACCCACATCTCACTAAATTGTATGGTGTACCGTGGATCGTCATATACAGGATGTAAGTCTAATACGGGGTTAGTTTAACGCATAATAAGTACATTTAGATAAATTTTACTTTAAATTAGAACAACAACATTATCCATACAAAATAATTCGGCGCGCAATGAATACTCATTACTCAAGTTAAACGCTCATTGACAGCTAATTTCAAAAGCAGATAACATAACTGCCATATCAATATATTATTAACAAATGTTCGTACGTACATTGCTGCTCGGAATAATTAAAAAAAAAAATCTGTGGGGTCATAATTAAGTGTAAGAGTGTAACTTAAAAAAAACCTCGTAATCCATGATTAGGTACACTAATGAATCCCATGCCTGGTTTAATTTATCGCCCGTATTAGATTTACACACGGTATGCTTCATCAAATCAGAAATCCCCATAAAAAAGAAAATTCATACATATTGCGCGCTACGTCAGGGAATTATCTTTTTGTACAATTTTATTGTTTCCTGTAGGGCACGCTATCTAACGGGATTTTGAGTGAATCATCTATTCATCATTCATATCATATGTGAGCGTTTTAATAAAAACGTAGTGGAAATTTTAAGTAAATTCAGGGAAAGAAACGTTTTCGTTTATTTTAAAGACTGGATGGGCTCGTATCTTTACACAAATTCATAATCTAAGGTGCATTTAGACCAAACGAGCATTCGCTCATTCTATTCCTCACTCTGTGGAATTCGTTCGTTATTCAAAACGTGATTCGTCAAAATTCGTTGATTTCGTGGAGTTAGGGATAGAATGAACGAATGCTCGTTTGGTCTAAACCCACCTTAAGCACCCTTGTGGCAAATGACAAATTAGTAGGTTTTTATTTAACCCGTCACATATTACTTACAATTATTCAACGTATTAAACAAGATCAGTTTTATGTATTTACCGATAACGCGTTGTGATGCACGAAGATCCCCGCTTCGGTGACCGCACAGTTACCATACGTCTGAGTTTATTTGGATGCGTCGCAATCCTACCTACAGAAAATACTTACCCTAATTTCCTATTCATAATAAACGTCTTCTAAATTAACAAGCCCCTAAGTGTTGTTTGTCCCTTTCAATGTAATCAATATGTATTAAGCGAAAGGGACAAACAATAATTGGCGGCTTGCTAAGTTAGGAGACCTTTATGAATAAGGGGGAAAAGATTTTCTGTAGGTACACTAGTGCTAAGTTAGTGTGTATTCCATGAGCAAAAAAAAACCATTTTTTATTCATTTTATGAACGTTTAAACACAACCTTATACAAATTGCGTTTGTTATGTAACTAGTTCTATTCGCTGTACTAGTTCTCAATATATCTCAAAGTTCACCGCCGTAAACTCATTACGGGATGTCTTGCGGCAGAACTTGGGTAACCCTTCGACATTCGCGGGTCTTAAGGTGCGTACACTTTGGTACCGTTCACCACTATTTTTGTTACAACCAAGATTTGATATTTTCTTCACGTTACACACGTTAACACGTTACACGAAACATAATACGGTGAAATTCGATGATTTCGTAGAGTGGGGGATAGAATGTGCATTCGCTCGTTTTGGTGTAGACAGATCTTAAGAAAATAACAAATCAAGTTGTAACAAAAATAGTGGTGATCTGTTTCAGGGCCCCACATAAGGGTATCTACGCCTTAAAGCCGGCCATTAGTCGACTATAACAAAATGTGGAATTCCTATAAACTGGTAGCTAGACTTATTAGTCGAGGAACCCATATATTACAGAATCATATTTATTTTTCGTTGGAAGTTGACGATATTTGTCAATCGGGTATCAATTTAGCGTTTTGGTAAACGTACGTGTTGTGTGGCACAAGGGTGAAATAAAATTACCAATTTTTAAACGTTGTTTAAATGAATATAACAATTGTTTTTTAAAAATGTCTGCTCATAGCAATAATTTGCCATGTATTGTTATTATGATTTGTTTATTGTTTCTTAATTATTAAGTCTAATTTACCGGACATTCTACATTTAGGTAACTACATAATAGCGCATCGAATTAACGAGTTTTACTTAAACTCAAAATGAAAAAAGTTATATTGCGGGACCTGACCTGTGTATTTTTTTACTGATTTGATAACGTATTTAGTCTTCTTGCATATTACTATAAAATGGGCTGCTACTAACTGCGAACTTCGTATTTGTGCTTATTTTATACAATAAGCAATTTTACCAAACAAAGTTGGTTTTGCGGTTCTAAAATAAATTTAATGATTTATCATCACAGGTTCGTCTGGTGTTAGAGTTGTGATCAAAGAATACATTTTTTGCATGGGTCAAGAATGTAAGGCGACAGAATTTTTAAAGAAGCTAGATGAAATTTTGAGTATTCTTACTGATTCTGCTACATTCCCATAAGATCAATCAAATTATGAACTTCTTCGTATATTTCCCGCTTAAAGTCGGAATTTAAGACTAGGTCGGACTAGGACTTATAGTCGATATGCCAAAACAGGGATACCAGCAGACGTTTTTTTTTTCTAATCCCGAGATCTCTTCAAGTTTTGAATATCAAAAGGAAATTGACCACGATTTGACAAAGAGATTTGCTATTGAGCTGGAAGTCATTTCGAGTGGACAAAGAGTAGACCTAAGTAGTTTGAGTCATATTGCGACGATACGGCATTCTATGTAGACTATCCTTGGAAGCCACTGACCCCAACTGTTCACAAAATTCAGATGCATAGATCTATTGTTATGAAGCATGCCCTTCTCCCCATAGGAAATTTATCGGAAGAAGCCGCAGAAGCCAGGAACAAGCACTTCGGAGAATTCAGGAATAGCTTTTCAAGAAAATTTTCGAGGGAGCAGTGTTACTGAGACGTTTTCAATCGGCTGTTACTTACTTCCGATGCACTTCTCAATAGCATCAGGCCTAAGCCACCGAAAATATTAAAACCTTTTAGCTCTGCTGCCAGAAATATGATGCTTGCCCCAGATATAGACACTAATGCTATATTGGATGATGATGATCTGACATTAGACTTTGAGTAACGATCGGACGCATCATCTGAGTAAGAAAAACCATACATTTTGTTAATAGTTAATGTGTAAATACCTATGCAAAATTAATTTGACTACCCCAATCAGGCCGCCAAGGTGTAAAAGCGGTCTAAAATAAATTTGTTTAATATAAAAGTCATATTTAAGTATAAAATGCGAAAAAACGTAAAGAAATAATTATGGCCAGCTTTTTGGGTCAAATACCCCTGTGTGGGCCCAATCAGTAAGTATGTAGGTATCTATCGTATGCTGCGGTAAGAAAAGACGATGAAACATGTTTTCAACAAAAAAAAACTGGCCTACCCTCTCAGAAAATGTTAGTATTTATTGAAATACTATCAGTTAGCAGATAAAATTATACAGGGTGGTCCAAACCTTGACGTCAAAAAATTTTTTTAGGTTCCCTACGTCATGGGCTATCAGAATATACCCCATGTATGTTAGCCGATTTTTTGTAGTTTTCGAGTTTTTTTGAAATTTATTCATTCCAGAATTCCTCAAAAAAAAATTTTCAAAAATTCATAACTCGAAAACTACAAAAAATCGGCTAACATACGTGGGGGTATATTCTGATAGCTCATGACGTGAGGAATCTAAAAAAAAAATTGTTGACGTCAAGGTTTGGACCACCCTGTATATTCAAACAAAAAAAACAGCAACGCAACCAAAATGGATGAAACATATTTTTTTTCCCGTTTGCTATAACTACTTTCATGCGTTTACAAATTATTACGAAAATTATTAATTATTATATTTTTTTTTTATGCATTCTGTACAAGATTAATATTTAAATCATAAAAATAAAATTTAGTTCGACGAAAATGTTTATTACAGTAATATCCAAAACATTGACTGGATGACCGGCACGACTTAATATGTTTTCATTTTTACTGTGGCTATTGAAGATTTTGTTAGGTATGGGCAAATAAAATTTTATATTTCTGTAAAATTTGTAAAATAATGTACCACGCGTAACGTGACGTAATTTGACTTTCTAAACATTGCTGAAGAAATATCAAGCAAAATTACATTTTACTTGTTATTTTATATTCTCTTTTGAAGACAATTCTACAACAATAGTTATAATCTGTTCATAATACCTTGAGATTAACAATCGCTTTCCGAAGAGCGACTCTTTTGTTAGTTTAGTAGCTGAACAGATATAAGGAAATGTAATAGTATTGTTTTGTTACTTTTGAAAAAGTAAATTGTCTTGCAACCCAGACGTGTCATATCTCAAGAACACATTTCGCGTCTCAACGCTATCACTCAAACGAGAAATCCATTTGATTCCAACAAAGTGACACATAATTTGCACAATAAAACAAAAGCGCTGACATTGACTCAGAATTGCGAATTCCAAGACAAGATTCCCATCCGTCACTTCCTTTTTAATTTCGGTGACATCATTGTCTATTTAACCCTACATTGCCTCTTCAATTAGAGGATACGACACTTACAACAAAGGAGCATGTCTTCGATTTAGTTCTTTCAAACTTGAATCGTAGTACGTGATATTTGCGTCGGATTTGGCTGTTGCATTGATGCTGTTTTGTTTCGATGTGTAACAGTGTGACCTGAATTCCTAGACGATGAATATGTTGATAGATGGATCTTCCTGGATACTCTACTCATGTGAAACTGTGTACGAACGGCAAAACAGCTCGTGAGACTTGTGATCCTTAATGCGATGGGCATAGAGTGCATGGTGTTGACTGTGTTGACGATCGTATGTTTAGAGACGGGAACACGCATCAGATTCAGCATGGCTTCGGCGAACCACGTTCAACGTGTTGGCTCTCTGTCACACTTACGTTAGAATTTACAAGTGCGATGGAGAGGCAACACTTCGTTCGTGGTTCGCGGTAGGATTTCAGGCCTCTGATTGTCTCGGTCACTTCAATGAAGGAGTCATTAGAATCCCCGAAAATTTGCGGATTTTGGGGGACGCGGTAGGTCCGCAAGTATTGACTTTGACGTTTTACGAATTTTGCAGGGATTGTAATCCCACCTGGTAAATCGTTTTATCAGATTCTTGCCCTTTAACCCCCCTTATTCGTAAACGTTTGCTAACTTAGAAAGCCGATATTGTTTGTCGCTTTCGGTCTTATCAATATGTCCACAAGAGTGAAAGGGACAAACAATACTTAGCGGTTTGTCAAACTAAGAGGCGTTTATGAATAAGGGGTAGGACGCCAAGAAACGCTATAGTTGCCGATTTCTAAGAATGAACTCGTTAGATAGGATTGAACTGTATGAGCGGGATGGAAAGAATGTAAGTTACACTATAGACTGCGTTAAATTCACGCCGCCAGATGGTAGTACAGCTAGGGCGTAAAATTCCTAAGGGTCTCACCAAACTAGTCGACGCCGTTTCGGCTAATCGCGTACGGAAAAAGCTTTATGTCAACGCAATAAGAGCGAGGACATCGTAAATCGGCTCGGCTCACGCGAAACGACGTCTTTCGACGGGAAAACGGCGTTTTGCCGTAAAGCTGTTCGCATTCGTACGACCCCGTTTGCAGCCTAACGCACACGTTCGCATTCGTAAATCTCCTAATACCGCCGTACGGTGCCGGAAAGAGTTGAACGGCTCCGATCACGGCCGAGTACCTGCGATAAGCACCGGTCAGAGCTGGCGGAAGCCGTTCAGCGTCTTCGACGGCCGAACATAGCTGACGACGGCCGAAAAGAGCCGATGACGGCCGAAGTAGCTACTGATGCGTTTGTATTTATTCATTTGAATTATTACCCACATTAAAATCTGCAATAGATCTGACAACACGAAGTAATACTGTCGTAATCATACACGTCTGTTCAATTTCAAACTAGTTTCTAACAACTAGTCTCCAAAAATGAGATTTACGATTGCCGATCACCCGCTGTCCTATCTAACTGTTCGTCGGACTCGGCGGCTGTACGCGTGCTGTCGGACGTCTCGACGGCAGGACGGAGCACGGGAGAGCCGACCGCCGCTTTACAACTGCTACCGCAGGCGATCGAGCGTTTCCACGGCCGCAAGGAGGATGAGACTGCTTAACGCAGGTGTTCAACCGCGGAGACGGTCGATCGGCTAAATGCGAACAGTGTGGTGTAAAACATTCGGCGAAAGCCGACTCCGCGTCGATTGGTTTAGTGAGACCCTAAGCCTTATTTTTCTGACGTCCAACTGCAACGGATAAATCTGTAGATTTATGTTCTCTTCGATATGAGAGTGCATTGCTCGTGTCGATTTATATTGTTCAGCTTGGTAGAATATTGGTTTTATGTTTTAGTATGCTATAAGCTTTTAATGGCGATTTAAAGTGAAGTTTGGTGAAGAATCACGCTACTTAATCTATGCAAAAATGCATGTTTGCATAGTTTAAATAGCAACTTTTTGCTTAAAATCAGGTGACCATGGTAATAACAGAGAGAGAAAATAAGATTCACCACCAAATGATAAATTGATGACACTATAAACAATATACCTACTTAAAACTCTATTTGTCTAACTTCCCGTGTAAACCCAATTAATCAGAGATCCTGTAATTTATCATGGCTTAAGTATCCAAACGCGACAAGTTAGATTATATCGCGAAGGAAAAACTCTGAAACCGGAGTTTTTATGGGCGCAATAAGAACTTCAGCTGCCCTACTATCTGTCTGAAACTCGGATTAAACTCACATTCTCAAGGCACACTTGATGCGTGTGTGTGTAGAAAGTGCATTTTTTTTAAATAGTTTACTTAGTGCCCCACTGACTGCTGGGCAAAAGCCTCCCCTCTCTTCTTCCAATCGTCCCTATCAATGGCCAGTTCCCTCCACTTCACGTCGTACGCGTCCAATTTAGTGTCCCGAATTTGACTTTTTTACGCTAGACCTACCAAAAGCCTCTAAATTAATACCTATTAGATTACAGTAAAAATAATTAAAAAAAAATTTAGATTAAATCTTTAGGGCTCTACCATCGTTTGAAGTTTTCAAATAAAAACTTTTTTAAATCGGCACCCTGAGTTGAAAATTAAAAAATGTAAAACAAGCTATAAAATTAAAAATGAGAAGAAAAAATATTTAATGTACAATGGATTTTTAGGGTTCCGTAGCCAAAATGGCAAAAACGGAACCCTTATAGATTCGTCATGTCCGTCTGTCCGTCTGTCCGTCTGTCCGTCTGTCACAGCCGATTTACTCGGAAACTATAAGTGCTACGGTAACGAAATTTGGTGAGAATATGTGTTGTATGAACCGCTACAGGATTATGATACTAAATTGTAAAAAAAACCATTGGGGTGGGGGCCCTCCATACATGTAACTGAGGGATAGAAATTTTTTTTTAGTTTTACATAAGCGTGTGGGGTATTAATAGAAAGGTCTTTGAAAATGATATGAAGGTTTATACATCTTATTTTTATTTAAGCAAATCGTTTTCGAGATATCAGCTCTCAAAGTCTGAAAAATGTGTCCCCCCCCTCTATTTTTTAAACTACGCGATATAAAATTCTGAAAAAAATATATGTTATGCACATTAATAAACTCTATCAACGATTTTTGGTATGATTAAATTATCTCCTATAGTTTTTGAGGTAGGTTGATTTAACTGTATTTTTTAATAATAAATTGATAATGGTACGGAACCCTTTGCGCGCGAGTCCGACTCGCACTTGGCCGGTTTTTTTAAATTATAACTTTCCTATATGTTTTTAATTACTTAATTTATTTTTATAAAAAAAAGACTACAATTATGTAAACATATTTTGGCATTTTTTTTTTTCGGAAAAATAGAAAAAAATCAAATCTTTACATTGCGGTAGAGCCCTAAAGATGACATAGGTATATATTTTTTTTACTCGTTTCAGTAGAAGTTTCGTAAAATTACGAAAAAATGTATGCCTCTCGGGAAACTGTAACTCGTAAAAAAATTTTTTCCATACTTTGACGGGACACTCTAGGTCCATGTCGTCCCGCCATTTCCTCTTTGGTCTGCCTCTGCTCCGTTAGCCATCCTGTGTCTCCCAGTGAGGATCTTAGTCCAATGTGTCGGATGCATTCGGCAGACGTGCCCTGCCCATTCCTACTTTCAATTTGCAAAATTTGTTGTGATTTTGTGACTTTACTAGAATACGAGTAGTATTAAAACTAAATGTATGCATACATTGTTTCAGGTAATTTTTACTACAGGTCAGTTGAGGCGTTTAACCCCTCAATAACCAATATGTCAACATGTAAGTTAATAATTTCATACCTACATCGGTAAACTATCAAGAAATACTACAGGGCATGCATTTTTTTCTTAAAAAATACGAGAAACACATTATTATTTTAATAATTCGCACACCTAGATCAAAACACTATTAACTCAAAATGTATCTATTTTTCAATATAAAATAGACACATTTTCAGTTAATACTGTTTTGATCTAGGTGAGATATTTATGTTAGATATGTAAATAGTGCTTCCAAATTGAGCATTTAATATTTTCCTGCATGGTATGACGTCGTAAAAATTCACAAATTATAATAATTTTGCCTTGGTATTTTATTTGTTTAATTAATTGGGTGGTTTTATGAAAAAAGGGTACAACTACCCGAGGATAGGGAAAAAGAGTATAATTTTAAAACTACTTGATAGGTATAGTATATACACAGTTTTCTGGAATGACCGGCGAGTTCTACCCTTTTAGCTTCAAATGCATTCGAAGCCTAACACACCAAAGATAACAAATCAAATGGATATTTCAAAATTAGCCGCCGGTCGTGATATGCGGCTCTGATTGCTTCAATTTGCCCTCCACTGGAGTACCCTCGCTATGCAGGTCGAAAGCCAATTGGGTCAGATGCTTTGACATAGACGAGCATAATACTATAGAGATGATTTAGATACGTGAGTTTTTAAATGTTGATTGTTTTTGTGGTTTGGGTTAAAATTATTTTCGTTGTCTAGTTTCACACGATTTTAGTTGCTGTTTCGACTCAGTATATAAAAAAATCCGTCATTTTCACAAATTTAAGAGCTTTGCCTTTGTCGGTGGTTCTGGCCACTCTGTCCTTGTCTCTGCTACTGTTTTGAGCTCCAGATACGTCACTACTTTAACTTTCTCTTCGGCTTGATCTAAAAATGCACGTCTTGGCCTTCCTCTTCATCTTCTGTTTTTCAATTTTGCCTTTTATGGTCTTTATAAAGTTGTCATGACGTATAGGGTGCCCCGGTCCGTTTCGGTGTCAAAAAAAAATCCGGTGCAGTGGTATTCCTTTTTTACGCTATATTATATTTATATTAAAAACAAATTATCATCTCGTACAAAAATCACCACTGCGTCACGTTTTTTAGGGAAACAAAATAAGACAACGAAAAGAATTTTGACCCGGTTATGCAATTTTTAAAAGAAGATAATACACTCGCCATCCATGAATACGGGTAAGGCGGAATTTTTCATAGAAAATAATAGAACCGTATTTAACATCATCTAGCCGTGTGGTGACGGCAGTAAGAATACATTTGTCAACACCCCAACTCCTCCTGCGGGTGTCGTAAGAGTCGACTAAGGGATTGAAGTGTCACTTACCATTAGTTATTTCACAAAAGATTGATGATGGGCAGCAGCGTCATCATAGTGGACACATTACTGCGATCGCCAATCCGCTTGCCCAGCGTGGCGATTATGGGCATTTGCCTCCTAATGCGTCTACACGCATAGCTAATAGGAGAGGCCTACGTCCAGCAGTGGACTATCATAGGCTGATGATGATGATGATGATGATGATTTAAACATCTGGTTGTTTTGGGATTTCCCTGAATTGCTCACCCAGTCCAAGAAACAAGGAACTTCATCGTCAGATGACTCCGTAGATACAAAAATGACACGTCTTGATTGAAAAACTCGAAGTACC
>JALPQI010007388.1:0-36935 GCA_025490895.1 Thaumatotibia leucotreta
GCCTGAATAAATACAAGGATATCTACACGTACACATCTCTAATGGTCGTGCCTAAATACAAGGATATCTACACGTACACATCTCTGATGGCCGTGCCTGAATAAATACAAGGATATCTACACGTACACATCTCTGATGGCCGTGCCTGAATCAATACAAGGATATCTACACGTACACATCTCTAATGGTCGTGCCTGAATAAATACAAGGATATCTACACGTACACATCTCTGATGGCCGTGCCTGAATAAATACAAGGATATCTACACGTACACATCTCTAATGGTCGTGCCTGAATAAATACAAGGATATCTACACGTACACATCTCTGATGGCCGTGCCTGAATAAATACAAGGATATCTACACGTACACATCTCTAATGGTCGTGCCTGAATAAATACAAGGAAATCTACACGTACACATCTCTGATGGCCGTGCCTGAATAAATACAAGGATATCTACACGTACACATCCCTAATGGTCGTGCCTGAATAAATACAAGGATATCTACACGTACACATCTCTGATGGTCGTGCCTGAATAAATACAAGAATATCTACACGTACACATCTCTGATGGTACTTACGTAGTATTATTAACTTATTCATATGAAACTGAAACATATTTTAACATATTATCTTATATTGAACAAACTGCATATTATTATTTCATTCGTTTCTGAACATGGATAGAAAAATTATATCGTTATAAAATTTATGTTTACTTAGGAACTGTTCGGAACCTGAAGGCATCCAACAGCAAGGCATGCCCATATTTTTCACTTTTTGAACATACAATGTAAATTTCGAATATATAATAATATACTACAGATGTCCAAAAATTTGTTATAGTTTTCATATAAACAACTGACGTCACATTATAGGTATATTAACCTAATATATACATATTTAATAACTTTAACAACTTCCAAATACTTATATGTATTTACTTTCATCATCATCATCATCATATCAGCCTATGATAGTCCACTACTGGACGTAGGCCTCTCCTATTAACTATGCGTATAGACGCATTAGGAGGTAAATACCCATAATCGCCACGCTGGGCAAGCGGATTGATGTGTTACTTTACGTACTACGTATTCGTATATTAAAGTTTCTTTAAGATGTCTAATGTACAATTCGAATTATCATGCCCATACCGAAAACATTTCTGACATTTTATTTAAGGCCTTTTACAGAATTGTACAGTATGGCGCACTTCATCACATTTGTAACATTTTGTTTTATATCCACCTAAATCAGATTGACGATTCTCGGTATTTTCTTTAATAAAATTATGTTTATTTAAATTGTTGTTTGGCCCATGTTTTACAGTTTTAAGGTAGCCTAACAGCTTGTCAGAAGTTTCAAACCCAACTGCTTCACATCCATATCTCACTGATCTGTCCTCTATTCCATACACAATGAAATCAACGGCATTTCTATCTAAAATAAGACAACGATTAAGGGCATTTAATTTTTCATGAAAATAATCCTCCATATTGTTCCCAAACTTAGCCGTTATATTCATCATTTCATTTATTAAATGCCCGTAATTTTCATTGTACGGAAAAGCAGATTTTAATTTCTCTTCCCAAATTTCCCATGAACGTAAAATAGTTGGTTGGCCTTCATACCATCTCTTTGCAGTACCGGTAAGCTTTGGAAGAGCGTAATGTGCAGTTTCTTGACTATTAAAACACAGAAACAAACACAACAGTCACAGAAAACAAATTGACTACAGACAAGTCAATGAAACTTTGAAAGAGGTATCAGAGTGGTTCACAGCAAATAATTTACTTCTTAATGCGAAGAAAACCAAATGTGTCAGATTCTCGCTTCCAAATGTAAGAAAGTCTGAAACTCGCGTTAAATGGCGATAAGCTAGACCTTGTTGATAATGCACTTTTTCTGGGCCTTACCTTGGACAGCAATCTGCAATGGGCTTCTCACATATTTACCCTGGCAAAAAGCTGAGCTCTGCCGCGGATGCAGTTAGAAGAATCCGTCAGTTCACTGACATGGAGACAGCTCGCCTCAGTTTACTTTAGTTACTTTCACAGTATTATGTCTTATGGCATACTGGTTTGGGGCAAAGCAGCAGATTTGGACACCATCTTCATTCTTCAGAAGAGAGCTACTCGATCCATTTACAATATGAGCTCTCGCAACTCACTGAGAGAACGATTTAAGGAAATAGACATTCACACAGTGGCTTCACAATACATACTGGATGTGATAATGTACACACATAAGAAAATTAAATCCTTCAAAAAGCTTTCTGACATTCACAGCCGCAATACACGGAACAAGCATAAGTTATTGGTTACCAAGTTTCGTCTACAGAAAGTAAAAAAATCGTTTGTTGGAAACTGTGTTACCTTTTTCAACAAAGTACCCTTAGAGGCATGGGAACTGCCCTATAATTCATTCAAAATGTACATCAAAAATGGTCTTCTCAAAAAGGGTTATTATAAAGTTGACGACTACTTGAATGACGAGGAACTATGGCCGTGTCTTCAGTCTCAAGAGCTGTCTTAGATTTACATGACATTGACTTGAATACATATTAGTTATGTATTTTGTAGA
This sequence comes from Thaumatotibia leucotreta, assembly GCA_025490895.1. Classification (NCBI taxonomy): domain Eukaryota; kingdom Metazoa; phylum Arthropoda; class Insecta; order Lepidoptera; family Tortricidae; genus Thaumatotibia; species Thaumatotibia leucotreta. The sequence goes on from JALPQI010007388.1 coordinate 2,593, forward strand.
CTTAGCTTATAAGCATGGATATAGAATATGGATATGGATTTGACAACGTAATAATAATAGCAAGAACAAAAGGGATGGTCTTATGAAACTTTTTACTAGTGGAAGTGAAAAGGAACGATAATCGTCCGTCCTTATCACTGTGCCACTATTTTTTTGTGTGTGTGGCACGTAGATGCTAAATCTAAGTGCCAGACAAATGCGTTGAATACGTCACTATACGTAGTATCTTCTTAGTAGTCTGTGACTATGTCTATCCCTCTTAGTGGCACACTATGTGCGGCCCCTCGCTTATAAGACTGTTAGCTTAACAGCCTCTTTATTATTATTTTTTTTGACGTTTGAAGAGCCTTTACACCTCCAAAATTATTAATTTTATTTATTATTCTTAGCATCTAATTTCTTTGACCGTGGAGACCTTTTACATCTCCACACTTAATATTCATTTCGTCATGGAGCCCATTTATCTCCTTATATAGCAAAATTTTGACTTATTGGATACATAATAATTATGTATTCTGTAGCACTAGTTTACAAGATTGTTAGTTTAACTGTCTTCTGACATGAAACATTACATGACATGTTTCATACACCTTTTTATTTACTTTTTATTGACATTCGGAGATTCTTTACACCTCCAAATCATTATTATTATTATTTATTAACTGACATTGGGGACACTTTACATCTCCAAAATTATGTATTATTGACATTAGAGAGTATACATACATCTCTAGTTTAAATTAATATTTGAGTTTATTTTACTGTTAGGTCATGTTTAAATAGGTATTGGCTGCTGTCTTTTATATAAGAATAGTTGTTTTGTGATTGTCACTAAATTGTTAATTTTCTATTTTATTATTATTGTTAAAATTATGACGATTAGAGACCTTTTACATCTCTAAATCTTAATTTCTCTTTATTCTGACAACTAGAGGACCTTTACATCTCTAGTAGTATAGATATAGATACTTAATAATATTGTGAACTTGTACAATAATAATTATTTTTGTTTAATATTATGATCCTTTATTTATTTCTCTCTTTTATAAAAATGTCTATAATAATCTTTTTTTTTATGTAATACATTCTTAAATGCATGTTATTTTAATAAGATGTATATTATACTGTTATGAAAAAATAAGTCCACCTGAGTTTCTTATTGGTTCTTCTCAGGAACGGCGTAGGTAGGATTTGAACCCACGGAATACTAAAAACATGTTTTTTCTGTTCTGTGTTTGAACCAGTAGTAGATTTTTTTTTTCTCTCTTGATAATGTCAGACGATTCGAAAATGCTTATTACTAAGCTTACTTGAATAAAGAATAGTTTGACTTTGACTTATTCCAACCGTAAATCTCAGCACATTCTTTCACTTTATTCAGCCAGTTTACTATGGTTTGATGTTTTACATTTGGGTCAAACTCTGGTACAACCGTTTAGGCTACTAAATTTTTGTTTAGAATGTGACGAAGACGCAACGGTTGTCATAGTTTGCAATGTCTTATTTAAGGATTCTAATAAGCTGTTTGTAAAAGAAGAACATTTTTGATTGTCATTAGCGCACACAGTTGCCATTGATTTTGTGTTATTTTTATTGTTGTTAATTAAACTTTTAACATCTTTACTGCGTTGTATATGGTTCTCAGGAACTGAATTTGGCATCTGTGATGCACACACAGTTTGGGGCATAGAAGTACATTTATTAGTAGATGAACGACTATTACGCTTAATTTTTCTAGAATACCTTCGATGCCCCCGGGAAGTCTTAATTTTACAACTGCTACGAGTACATCTAAAACTTCTACTACGAGAGTATAAAACTGATCACGAATTAAATCGACTCGTATTCGTACTAGTCGTACTATGTGATTTGGGTGTCAATCGTTCAGTCGGCCGAGAATGTCGTGTCGTGTTACACTACGGTCGCGGCAGTGCATGTTTTTTTTTAACACAACGCACGACTTCTCGGACGACTTGTGTACCTTTGCCAACTTCTAGTTGGTTGCGAGCGCTCACGTTGGTTTCGCTCCGTCGGCATTCTTACTTCTCGGTTCGAACACTGACGCTCGCGGCGGCTCGGCTTCGACGGGCCCGCTCGCCAAGGCATCGCTTCAACCGCTGACGTCGTTCCATCCACGAACATCCAGACTGCGACTGCCCGGATCGCGATCGCCTGGTCTGCGACGGCCGGGACTGCGACCGCTTGGCCTGCGACCGCCTGACCTGCGACCGCCTAGGCTGCGAGCGCCTGGACTGCGACGTCTGCGACCGCCTGTCCTGCGACCGGCTGGCCTGCGAGCGCCTGCTACTTAGTTGATCATTTCGCGTACGCATCACGTCAAACTAATACTCTGGAATCAACGTCCACTTAGTCAACAGAGGTCACATTAAGAAAGTGGATATTATCCAACGCAATTAACATTAACATGACTGAATTGTCTGATTTTATTAATAATAACAAGTATATTATTTTACATATTAGTCAATATCATGTCATAAACGTATAAATACACGTATAAAGCTCAAACGTAGTGATAATCGTCACCCCGTACTAATATAAAGACAAGGCTTTTGTAAACAAAAATCGTATACACAATATACTTTCATGCTTAAATAATACTCCATGGTATAAATAAAGACTTATCGACTATGGTCGAAAATTAAACTGGTACGTACATTGGTTACAATTTTACGTACTAAATTATGTTCAAAAGAAAATCTTTGTTAAAAAAAACTACATTAATTAATGTTACTGCAAGTATTTATTTTACAACATAAATACGAAAATAACTCACCTGTAAAACAATTTCCCTATGTTTTACCTTTACCTTAGGTCACGATTACGGACCTTCCTTACCAAATTAGGTACTTATAATTATGTACCTATTACTTAATTTCTCCAATTGATGGCTCGGCCTTTAAATCCAGCACGTAGTGATCCCGCTTCTGAATTTGAAATAGACTAATGAAATGCCCAGTAACTTTGACAATAATTATTTTATTATCTTAACTTATGTATCGATACATCTCAATATTCTCAATCACAATTCACGACCAACAACAGAACAAACAAAAGACAATCTATATCTACTACTTTTTTTTAAACATTGAAATTGGCGCCAATGCGCAAAATCTGTAACCTGCACAAAGGTTAGTTACCTACATTTCTCACTACAATAAAATATAAATTATAAACATAAAATATTAATTAAGTTTTATACATATTAAAATGATATGGAATATTATAAATAACAATACATAATTTAAAATGAATTGGTCAAAGGTTATTTATAATATTCCTCTTTTTTTTTTAAACAGTCTTCATTACCCTAGACCATGGTATTTTCAATTTTGCTTTCAAATGGAATCCCTAGACTAAGCGTGTTAAAGTTGCTTTAACCTTGTAAATAATCCAGTGTTAATGGTTTAGTCACAACTACAAAACAAAATATGAATTGATATAGCTATTTTACTTACAAAATTTAATGAAACCTATATATTGAGAATTTCAACCAACTAATTTTATCAACTAGTTATTAATGTTTTAGGCTGAAGTCTTACAATCCAGACTTACCTCGATATATTTTGGTATCGCTAGACTAGGTAGTACATCACTATAGGTACAAGTGCAAAAAAAAACTCAAAACGAGTTGATAAGTTAAAATACTACCGAAGGGAGTATTTTAAATAAACACGTTTTACGAATCTCCTTTTCGAACGTGTATCGTACGATTCGTATGTACGACGTTTTTCAGTAAGTACAGCTGGCCCTCCGAAGTTTCGATCTGACAAAAAAATTAACCACTTCTCGCACTAATTCGTAAAAAAGCACCATCTGTGCTGAAAATGTAATTTTCAAATCAATCGTCCCAAATGTCGAAGCAAGCGTTGTATTGGTTTTCGTCAGTGACGTTCCAATAAGACTGTATTGAAGGGAGCATTGTGTGTGGTGTCAGGTTCACTGACTTCGGTTATTGTGAGTCCGTCTTGACGGATTAAATTTCTTCTAAGATGAGTTGATTTGTAAGGACTTCGTTTGTTTGAAATATATTTTAGAGTTTATAGTTTTATCTTAGTGATTGAAAAAATTACCTGAAAATTGTTTGTTAATTCAACTTAGTATTTTTGTTCCTATTTGATTCTTATAAATTCTTTGTCAAATGAGTCAAACGACATTATGTAGTTCTAACTACATAATGTCGTTTTTTCATGTGATATCATTTAATATTTAGTTAAACTACTTTTGAGATTGTCCAGCAGCTTAGTATGACCTGGGAATTAAAAACCCTTATTGGTATTTTATCCTATTTCACCGATAGTATAAGAAAAATCTTCACTAGAAATTATGAACTCTTTAGTTTATTGTAGTAACACTTTAGGCTTGTTTATTGTAACAACATGTAAACATTCCGCATAATCTTAATTTTCCACATTAACCTTTATTGCAATGAAGCGCCATCAACACCCGGTCATAATCCTCGAAAAGACCAAATGCAAATGCACCCGCATAATTAACTCGCCACACAAAATATTGACGCAACCACCCACCCAAAGAACCACACGTGAAAAGCTTATACCGCAGCGATTTACAAAGTTCCGCACCAAAACATAAACTTACGTTGATCGAAGAAGCACCTATCCAGACCATTCATAACGTGGCGCACGGCCGCATAGTGCACAACACTGTCTCACTAACTATACGTCACACAAAACAAATCACAACGTTCCCACTCGGTCACTGCACAACGTTAGGGCGGGTGCTGTACACACTGGCATAAAGTTTTAGTACGTGTTGCCGGTTCCACGGTCGGCGCGCGACTGACTGCGCGCGGCGCCTCGAGGAGAGGGGGGTGCGATTGCGGGAGGGGGTGCGTGCGTTCGGAATCCACTTCCCACGTGCTCAACTCCCGTCCTTTTCTTGCAGGACGGGTTAGCTTTTTAAACGCATCGATACGGGCCCATGTAACCTTGTTTATGCACCGCTAATAATAAACACGCGAATGACGCTTCAAAGTGCATTTGTTTTGTTATTTTTTTAGCTAAGTAGTGAGTTAGGATGTTTGTTCGCGCTTCCGGTACGCTTCGCTCGACCATTTCCGGTCGAAAAGTTTTGGAACTCTTAGCTTCGACAATAAATCTAATAAATCGAGCTGAGATGTTTGAACTGATATTTTATCAAGTTGCGAGCTTACATGATATTTTGGCTGCTTCGGAAATATATAGAAACTTATATCCCAATTGCTTACATCTGTTTTTACGTATTAGTTACGTGCAGGTCCCTATTCTAATAAATACTCATTTGTTGATGATGTTTCTAGCCACTGTGGCTACGATAACAAGTATAGCAACCTACCACTAAGTGGCTGTTAAAGTGCACAATATGCATATTGACATAAAAGCGCTTCAAGAAAATAAATTTTACATAGCGCTTAATAAATTGAATGTCATTGAGCTATTTCCCTACTGTTTTATGTGAACTTTAAGATACCTACTTAATTTAAGTATACATTTAGCTACGCCCATTGGGTACTATTTTATTGGTGCTGCTTGTATTTCTTACAATACCTAGTACACATACATACTATTTAATAAAATATTAGCACGTACTCTTGGGTTTCACTATTTTTAACTTTTTTGTTGTGTCCTATCATTAGCGTTTTGAGTACTCCACTAATACCAGAAAGCATTACTTAAAATTCCTAGATAAAACAACAAAACGTTAATACGTTAGTCTATTTAGGGTGGTCCACCTTATCGGATTCTCAGTCATCGCTTATTCCTGGTGCTGGCTAAAGTTAGAATTCCAGTGACTAATGCGATGGAATTGATGCTGTATTTTTAAGCTTAGGTACCTTGCTGTCTTTGAATGTGACAGACCCGATGTAAAATCCCCTGCAATATTCTTCTTCTTCAACTTCATCAGCCTATCTCATTCCACTGCTGGACGTAGGCCTCTCCTATTAACTATACTATGCGTGTAGAAGCATTAGGAGGTAAATGCCCATAATCGCCACGTCGGGCAAACGGATTGGCGATCGCAGTAATGTGTACACTATGATGACTATGCTGCCTATCATCAATCTTGTATCAAAGGATGGTCAGTGACACATTAATATAGGTACTCAGCGATAAACTACGAAAAATTCAATGATAATGATTAAACCCGTTTTTTCATAAACGTCTCTTAATTTAGTGTACCGATTATCGTCGATTGTCGCTTTCGGTCTTATCAATATGTCTATAAGAAAGAAAAGGACAACCGATAAATAGTCATGGGTTTGCTAACTTAGGATGTAACGTGTTTATGTTCAAATGAATATCAAATAATAAAATATTACTAATTTTCTTTACGAAATAAATAACCACCGAGTTAAAAGCAGAACCAAATATTTGTTGCAATCTGTTTTTGCAAATTCATTTTGCAAGTCTATGACAAACTAGAAAAAAAATTCGAACTAATCACTTGATTTTGATCAAATACTTACTAATAAAATTGTTTTGCAGTAAACGCGTTAAGATATGCACCCAGAATGTGAATCTCTACGAAACTTGCCACCAACCAAAATAATTCGAAAGATACCGAAAAAGCGGTGGATTTCCTGGAGTAAGATGTAAAGTGTATGATGGAAAATAGTGAAGGAGACGGCCAAGAAAAATAAATAAATATGTCCCGAAGACTGTCGGTTCCATATTAGGCAGCAGGGTCAGTATATTCAATGGCCAGGAAACTATTTGCTTGACCAAAATTGTTACATAGCTAACATTTTCGTTGAATTTACTAAGCAAATAGTTACTTACTTACTACCTACTGAATTTCAGATAGGTACTTACATTGGTACATAATTTTAGTTGCCCAAGGCATAAGCCTACAATATTATAGGAGCCTTGTTTAATAAAATTAACATTATCACGTACCTACATATTTGAGAAAAAAACAAAATCATGATTCCCGTGCTCCACTGCAGGATTAAATTAATTCAATTAATTTTAGATTTTTTGTGCAGTTTTAATAACAGGTACAAAAATGTTCACCGGATACTCATTAAGGCCGCTGTTATGAATTGCACACAAAAAGCTAAATTATAACACATTTATAACATTCTGACACTTCTGTTTATTAATGAAGATTAAGGTTATGTGTTTGAGGTTAGCCGATTGCGTTGCTTGGTTAATTTGTGTTACGCCGTTAATAATTGTTTTTATGTTATACTTCGCCGTACTTATATATTTTAGAGCGCTTTATGGATTTGTTGAGAAATCGAATAATCTCTAATAAATTATTGTAGTGACTACTACTCGATACATAACGTCACGCCGAGAACGTCAGGGCATTATTAAAAGTAATTAGGTATTCGCGATTACTGATTGTTTTTAAAATATGAGTGATGGTTGTGAAGGTTTAAATCAATATAATATTTTAGTTTATCGAGTATTTGCTAAGAGTGAGGTTAATAATTTAATAGTACTAAAACTGCTATGTACTTAATTGAAAATTATCACAGTAAATAGTAAACACGCTAGGTACTAACACAAAAGCTTAACATACCTAATAAGTAGCTACCGTATCTATGGATGCCTACCATTCCACTGGATTCATACACGCATTGCCGACCCCAAATAATAAGTTGGTATCTAACATTTATACCTATATCACAACAAAAGTTCAAATAACCTTTATACTACTTTTTTGATCTATTAAATAATATCCCTACCGCACACTCCAACATACGTATTCAATTTTCTTACGATTATATTAAATTTAATATTTTCTTCGGTTACCGCGATACTTAATTATTATTATGAAATAAAACTATGAACACGGATTAAACGCCCATATTAATTAATTACATCCCAACTCTAGACGTTTCGAACACTTTGCAGGGTCACGGGACGGGAGTCGATGTAAGTAATCCGTGTTCATACTTTTGTTACATATCCAAATCATATTTATAAAATTAGATATTAACATATTTAAAAAAGTCCAGATATGTTACTCTTTATAGTATCAGGCGATTCAACAAACTGACAAAACAAAGCAATTTTAAGGGATTGTTTTTATCATTTCAGCTACGGAATCAAAATTGTTGATGTCGCTAAAAATGTAGTTAAGTAAGTTGTCTTGTTTATTTGATGCACTAAATATATCTTTTATGCAATTTACATGTCATTTTAATGTATTTATACTAAGCCGCCGCAGCCGGGCCTAATGACATAAACAAACTTTCTTATAATTATATTATTCAAAGACATTTATTTAAAGCACTCCTGGCTACACCACTACGCGCTGCTAGAATTCATCTGTTCCTCTTGGGGCCTTTATTCAACCTGTCGTGGGTATCATGTGTACAAAATTCAGACAAAAATTCTGCCCCCGTAAGCATAAACGCAGTAACTAGATTTAAAATGTTAATTAATACCAGAACATAATTCAGTTGCATAAAGTAAGCAATTGATTGACACTTCAAAACTAGTTACTGCGTTTATGCTTACGGGGGCAGAATTAAAGTCTTCATATTTTTTTAGTATTCAAAATAAAGTACACAATCTTGACGTGTCTTTTTAAAATATTAAAATGCTCCATCTAAAAGGGGTTTCCTACTTATAGCTGCTAAAATGCGTTCCAGTTCTAAAATTAATTAGTTCATGAATTGGTGCATTCATTCATTCGAAATTTTGAAGCTAATAGTACCCAAACGATATTTCGTCTTGTTGTGAATGAACGCGATGATATTAGAAAGTCCTAAGTGGAGCGAGACAGCTGAGTGTAAAACACATTAGACCGTCGAAATAATCTTATAAACAAACAGACGACACGTTCTCACGCGGGAAGACCCTATTTTTAATCGAGTTACCCTATAACCATTTCATTGTAACCCTTAGTAACAACCCTTAAGGTTCATTTTGTGTCAAGCATTTAGCAAATTTAGCCTTTGAGAGGAAGATTATTAATTTTTAAACTCGAAAGTTCGTCCTTGTCAATTCTGAAATAAATCTGCATAATTCCGTTGGTCGTGGAGTGTTGGTGTTTTGTTCTTATGGCACAGTAGGTATTTACATATATGTATTAAAATTAGGCCGCTATATTTGAATATTCGAATACATGGAATATTCGATCAATTCAGTTACATTTGTATAATAGGTATGAAATGCTGTTAATATTCAAATATTCAAATATTTTTTAAGTAATCCAAAATGTATACGTACCTATACTTGTATATTTCGACAATTAGTAACAAAATTTCTCCTCCGGCCAGTCATCGAGGAATGAATCTAAATGTACCTAACTGACCAGAAATAAAATTGTCGTTTGTATTTTTGGATGTGGGTCAATCAACTCTTTCTTTGCCTTCGTTACTACTATGTTTACGATCTCTTGTGTCACTGATAAATGAAAATAAGTATAAAATTTGTACTTATGGCAAAAAAAATAAAATTGTGTATCTACGAGAGGTCATCTAATGATCATGTTAGTAGTGTGCTGTAAAGAAAGCTGTGCTACTTTTGTCCCCTGGTTAAAGGAAAAAGTAACTACCGTAACCTGGGGTGACTTTGATCAGTTTTGAACTTCTAAGAAATCAGTGCATCAGAAATATTGAATGAACACTTTTTTTTTACTGAGGTGTATTACTTGGTTTTTTCTCAAGAATCAGCCTGTTAAATAAATGTAAAGAAATATAAAATAAAAATAACGCTATCAATGTTATATTGATAACGGGGCTACTTTGAAATCACTTATTTTTAGAATTCCGTAGCCAAAATGGCAAAAATGGAACACTTATAGTTTCGCCGTGTCTGTCTGCCCGTCTATCCGTATGTCCGTCTGTCCGTCTGTCCACAGCATAGCTCAGTGACCGTTAATACTGTAGATAAATCTGCAATTTTGTACACATATACATATTAATCATGCCAAAAAAGTGGTATAATAAAGTACTAAAAAAAGTTTTATTTCGGGTACCTCCCCAACTGTTGAAGTGGGGATGATTTTTTTTATTTAAAATCCTATAATGTCAGGTATCATTGAATAGGTCTCTTATAAAGTTAGTAGCCGTTTTTGAATAACTTTGGAACCCTACACTGAGCATGTTTTTTTGCTGCGAATCAAAAGTAGCCCGCTTATAAAGCTCTTAAATAGAAATCGGTTAAGTACTTTTTTAGTTATTTATTTTTTCAATGTTTGGGAGGTTGCATTTATCCCATACTAAATGGTCCAAATTAATAATTTTCGATGTTTGATTAGTTTTTCTCATTAGATATGTTTATGACCATAAGTGCTAAGCTCGGCAACATAGATTTCGACTCTGTAGGTACCGTTGCACGTTCAAACTGCCACCGTAACTTGTCGGGGAGGTTGTATTTTACGCGGCTAGTAAAACCGTACCGTATGGCTGCGTTTTGCCGCGCCGATCGAAAATGACTTATGCGAAAAAGTTACGTGGAACTGTACGAGACTATTATTTCCCTAAAAAATTGTAAATAAGCATAAAAATTGTTTTTTCATACAGAAAGAACACTCGAACCAACTGTAGGTAATATAAAATAGGTATTATGTTAATACGAGTCTCTTGCTTTAAGTGATACATTTGAAAATAAACTGCCGATGTACTCACATACAAACACAAACTAGTAAACATGATGATATCAATACCTATCCATTATATGAAAAACGCAGTACTAGTTAAAACAACATTAATGTATAATCAAAACTATTTTATTATAATGATATACCAGTTTATATTTTGTTCAGTCGGTGTTTTCTAAATATTATTTTAATAATCTGGCGTCAGTGTTCGGATACGTGACCATAAAATCACCATGTTTTGTATATTATAAAATAAACACTATATTGAAATGTACCTATTGCTTAAAATTATCGTCACAAAACTAAGAACAAATATTATTTTTACCGGCTTCACTAATTGGGTACACGATTTACTCCACACTGAAAAGACTTTTCGATTCCGAGAGCCGGGTTCATGGTTTATGTCCAAAGGATTTTAAGCTTTTACTACGAATTTAGTAGTTATAAAATCATATCGATTGAATTTTACGAAACAAGCACTTGCCATACTGTTTGATTTAATCGAGCAGAAACTATAATTAATTTTAGTCCAATATCCGGTGTCGGCTTACAGGTCGGAGGCCGTGTAGTGACGGCAGTAAGAATACATTTGTCACCACCCCAACTCCTCCTGCGGGTGTCGTAAGAGTCGACTAAGGGATTGAAGTGTCACTGATCATTATTTGGTAAAACATTGGTGACGGGCAGCAGCGTCATCATAGTGTACACATTACTGCAATCGCCAATCCGCTTGACCAACGTGGCGATTATGGGCATTTACCTCCTAATGCGTCTATACGCATAGTTAATAGGAGAAGCCTACGTCCAGCAGCAGTGGTCTGAGATAGGCTAATGATGATCCGGTGTCAGTACTACTAATATTTTTCACAATCAAGTCATAATAAAGATCGAACTTTTTAGTCGAGTACCGTGTTTAGGCCACGAAGCTTAGGTACGAGAAAAATAAAAAGCTTGATTATGTCACCATCGTGAACAAGTTATTTTGTAGAAGTTTTTAACAATGTATAATTGAAGTCATTAATAAGAGTATGCCATAAAATCAAATACAGAAAGTAATAAGTACTACATTTACTAGTTATACCAAAGGACTTCTTTTATACAAGAAAATAATATTAATGGACTACGAAGCATAGTTTTTTGTAGGTAGGTACCTACATACTAAGCCCTGGCAACAACTACAACTTTGAGTACCTAGTTTTTTATATGTTCTTTCGTTCGGGAAGGTCATAGAATGGCACGTTTCTGTCAGATCAAGTCTCCTTAAAGAATGACAGATTATGAAATGCGAAGTTGTATTTTCAAATATCTTCCGGTTGTTCCGTTTAGAGTGAATCGGAATGAAGTTATTCCAGGTGAAAATAATGACGTTGAAGTATTCTGTATAATTTTCTTTTTTTCTTTCTGGCCATTTTTTTTCCGCAACTCGACATCAAACGTGCATATTTTGTGTAATATTTTAAATATTATTTAAAATGTTGTTAAGAAATAAAATCGACGAGTATAAAAATAATTAATGTACCTACTGCATTTTTGCAGTAATTTTATATGCGGTCGGAACTCTCGGATACATAAATCATTACAGTATAAAAATTCACCTCGTTCCAATGTAAGGATTATTTTTATTCCAATTCCAATATTTCGATTTCATTCAAAAATAATAACGAAAATGAAAATATTGTTATTATTTTAACATAGAAATATAAAGAATGTAACGGGCCATGTTCAGTAGTGCAAGCGGAGTTCCACATATTTCTCCATAAAATTCTTACTTTAATTTGACTCTATAGATACACAATGATATTTGTACTCAATGGAGATAAACCAATTGTGAGCAATTCTTTTTATTTTTGCCACTAAAATGAAATATGAAAATTTGGGTAAATTTTATACTATTTCTGCTCAGAATCACGAGCTGATTCCATTTCCAGAGAAAAAAAAATGTCCCAAAAATTTCATACATATTTCGAATATCCTCTTGTGTTACCGCCATAGAAGGTGTATGGAAAATAGTAACACAATAGGAAAAAAAAATCATGGGACACTTTTTTTTTCTACGGAAATGGAATCGGCTTGTGATTCTGAGTAGAAATAGTATAAAATTTACCTAAAATTTCATATTTCATTTTAGTGGCAAAAATAAAAAGAATTGCTCTTGTAGCTTTTCAGTTTTAATTATTTTAATAATTATGGTGGCAGATTTGCAAGCACGATACTACAGGGGTTTCAGGATACATATGGGTTAAATTTGATAGGCAGATTCACATGTTATTATGTAAGAATATGCCAACAATTCACATAACGTCTAACCAAGTCACAAATGTAATCCCTTGCAGTTTGCTTCCATCAGATCGATGGTCCTAATCACATTAGAGCAAGCCTCTCCCAGGGGTGCAGAATTAAGTTATTGTCGGGTTTATTGCACTAATGTGTAGGGTTGTCATGCGCACGTTTAACACCGGTTAGGCTAAGTGGAGTTGCCAACTGCTGATCGGTTCAGACGAAAGTATTATTTAGTTCGGGAGCAGGTTCAAAGTGAATAAAAACTGGGCTTCGAAACCTTACTTAGGTACCTTATTTACGAAAATATATAAATGTGTTAGTTTTTAAAAAAACGTCCCACTTTGTCGCTTACCATAAAGACGAGGTTTCCTTGTATCTTCATATAAATAAATTGACAAAGCGGCTTTGTTGCAAACGACAAAGTGGCACGTTTTACTAAACTCACTCACAAATGTACCTACACTATATTATACGTCTATCGTCTTCTATTATACGTTTCGAGATTCTTGAAAACTTATTTATACTTTTTTCACAACGTTATGGATGCAATGTGTACCTAATCAAATTAATTAGCCAATACAAAAAAAATACATGAAAATATTTTCCAATTTTTTCCTGAATAACTTGATTATTTACATATATGCATACCTTTTAAATATTTTCAAAGCTTTGATTCTTCATTTCATGTTTTTTCCTTGTGCTCCAATTTTAGCCTCATTTTTCTTGTACCATGAGCTGCCACCGTTATTAACGTGGATTTACTGTCTATCCGGCTCGCACGCACCAATACGCGAGTACGAGCTGGATAGATAGAAGTAAGTCCGTATTTTTAGTGCGGCGGCAGCTCATGGTAAGCACACTGTAAAGATTTTAGAAGGCTGGTTCTGGTAAAAATCTGTAACGCGCGTGTTGCCTGTTCTAGCCATGGCAGGTATACTACATTTCAAATACCGTGGCCCGATGCCACATAAAACTTTGAAGTGGCATCGGGCCATGGTATTTGAAATGGAGTATACTTAATACGGCGATTGTAGAATAAACCAGGGAAAATAATTGACGGCCGTTGCCGATGTCTGGTCAGCTAAATTAAATGCCTTAAACATCTCCATACTAGTTGTAGGTATACATACAGAGATAAAAATTCAGTAACTAACTGAAAACGTTACCGGTATTTTTCAACTTTTTAAAATTAATTGTTACTTCACCTAAGAAAACGATGTTCGTCCACTTCGTTGTTTTGTAATTGTTTTCATTTCAAAAATGTTGAATAAAAAACTTGGATGTCTTGTTTTTTTCTATGTAAACTATGTACTTAAACTTGGATGACTTATTTTCTTCTATACTATAAGCTCTCAAATTATATTACTCGTAATACTGTAGATTAAGAATATTTACAAGTGCAGTTTACTTTAAACTTTGCTGCTGTAGAAGACAGCATGACATCATGCTGTCTTCTACATTCAATGCAAATAAATATTGTCAGCCTTGTTAGTAAAAGGTTTCACTTTGTAACGCTTGGCTTAAACAGATAATTCGTATAAAGTAACATGCAAGCTAATCAGTGTCGTATTAGCATTAGAAGTGACAATTAGTTTACTGAAATGTACCAGCAGTAGATAACATTGATGACTGTATTTTTACGTCGTATACAGCCAAAACGTAAATGCACCAAAATAATTTAATTTCTGTGTCCGCCGTCGCGTAATTGGCGTCACGGTGCTGTGACGCATCGGCGTCACGGCAGATTACTTTGCAAATTGTAACGAACGCTGTGTCTCTCCTCTCAATTGTGTTTCTGTTTGTGTACATGTTAAATAAGTAATTTGAAAATAATATTTATATATTAGTAAATTAACCTAGTATAGTATATTGTGTCACAAGAGAGCAGCAATTTTATATTTTAACGAATCTATAATGTATTGTATTGTAATTTTCCTGACTTAATTCTATGTACGTATATTGTAATTTTCCCGACTTAATTAAACAATCGAAAAAAAGATGTATCTACGGAGTTATCTGATGACATTGTTTGTTTAATTGAAAAAATAAAAACAGGTAAAATCCAATACAATTGAATATTAAATTGGATTCCACATTATCCTGTAAACGTTTTAAAAATCTATTTGAAATCAGCATGTTTACAGTATTTTCTATAAAATTATATACCCGACCCGCATTCTTTGTCTAGTTTGTGTTTTTTTCGTTGTTTTCTGTCGTTTTGTCTAATAATATAAATAATATTTTTATGTAATCTATTTTTTCAGGCACTTACCCAGAACATCTCGTCTCATTGCCGCCCGTGGAGTTGCGCGGTGCACACGTCAGATGCAACCGTCGAAAATTTAAAATAAGAATGCTACAGATTTTATGTCGTCGCCACTTTTATTATATGTTCCGACGTGGCCCTGACGCGAGCTTGATTGTATTGCCGGCTGTAAAATTCGGAATGTGCTATCGTATTTTAGAACTGTCAATGTTGTGACATTGCAGTCACACGAATTTATTGAATTTCATTGATTTTCCATGAAATAGAATTTGTAAGGGACAGTTTGTAGTATTTGCTAACAATTCGAGGAATCATTAAAGCATAGTTCATCTCAAATATATTTAATTGGGATCTGAATAAAGCTCGAACCTCAATAATTTCAACAAAGAGGCCGGGTTTGAATCTCCAATTGGGATTATGATATTGGCATGGATATGAATTTGATAAAACCGGCGTGAGTGCGCGCCACGCTCGCGTGTCACGAGGCGTGAACGCGGGCTCTGAGGTTGATAATGGAGACCTGGGCTCTCCGAAACATGTGGCGCGTTGTGACTAAATAGGTACACGTGAGTTTAACCGCTTAAATATAGTTATAGTTATTATCTCTCACGAATGTTTAAATTCAATTGCGTGTGCCGTTTATAGTTTTCTATATAGGTCGAATGTCGAAATGTCCTCACTTATCCAAATAAGTAAGTATACCACAAGACTTCACTAACTGAGACGTTGTCACATTCTCACAATATTGTTTGTTGACGAATTCATACAGCTAATAATACAGGTTTTGTTTTTCTACTTAATTTCATGAAATATTAGGACTGTTTTCTACTACAAGGTATTATTTTCCTTCCGCGAAACTAGCGAAATAGTCTTAGAAATTTGTATTGTAAGTAAATATTACCTTTCATTTTCGCATTACTGGGTATGATTTTAACTGGTACTTCCAGTATTTACCTGCAATGAAAATATGATGCACGTTAATTATAATATAAAGGAATTATGTATACATACATACTTGAAGCATAAATGGTCAGGGGCCATTCAACTATAAAGAAAGTAGGAATGCTCACGGCTAGATTAAGTAAAAGACTAACTCAGGATCGTGGATCGGCCACCTCCTAATGGAGCAGAGTCTGGATCTAGAATTTAAGAAATGATGGACGCCCTTTGATCCAACCTCCGTCTATCGTATGTCAGGTTCAAACAATAAAAGATAACATTAGGCTTATAACGTGTATTCACATATGGTCTAGCAGTTTGTAACACACTCGGTGAACTAATTAATATTGACAATAGTAAACAAGTCTTATGTTATAGCGTAAGTTAAATGCTATTCACAGGGGGAAATTTAGGAACCAAAATTTATATGCTATTTTATGTTTTAGCTTGAGGGAATCCCTTTATATAGTAGTTTACAAAACAGTAATGGCTCGGGGCATAAGAGACATACCATCCGAGGTTTAATTTGGCAGCAAACCTTATATAGGAAATTTATAAATACCTGTCTACTCTACTAGGTACCGGTGGATTTAAATAGAAACCGTGGTTTGTGGTTGGTGCTCTTCACTAGACTCTCATGAATACTTCTCCGCTGCCAGACATGGGTGGGCCGGAGCAGTGAACAGGACCAGACCTCCGAGTTTACCGCCAGTGACCCGTAGTGCAGACTCAGGACTCCAGGATGATGAAAAGATCGACGCAATAAAATTACACTATCCACAGGACCGAAGATTTAGGAAGATGAAATAAGTAGATGAAAATATGTCACTAGCAATAAAAATAAAAAAACCTGGAACAATGGAGACAATATTTGGTTAAATTCTAGGAAATTATTCATACCTATCTATCAAGAGCTTTTATATGTAATTAAACACGTGAACCACGGGTTTAAGAAAACACTTACCAGTTTATAAGCTGGTTTTTTTTTCTTTATTGAAATAAGGTTAGCGGTCCATGTGCGTGCAGGTCAAAATGGCGTTTGCTGAAAAAGAAATTTATCTTATGAAATTGACAATTCACAATATCGAAAGCCATCCTAGGCATTATAGTGAGGAACACCTCATTTTACTACTTACCAAATGTTGAATTGGTGTTAACAAATCCTTATATACTAGAACGAACAGGACTATCTATTCATGTTACTAAGTTGAGAGAAATACCGGGCGCGGCTGAAACAAAAATTACATTGATCAACTTATGAAAGAGATTTTAGAGGGATGATTATGCATCCCTGTACTTGTACTAACAAAATACTTACCATTTCCACGTGATTGGGATCCAATGGTTAAATTTTAGATGCTCACATATCGTATGCCGGATTCCCAATGACGAGACGACATTTTGGGCCGAACCAGAGAGAACCGCGTCGGCGATCGCAGCGCCACCTTTTGTGCTCGTGCGAAAGACTTGGACACAAATCGATCCTTACCAACAATTAAAATTTTATAGAAATATGTTCCTAGAAATTGAGATAAACCATTTTAAAGGTAAATTGTAAATAATACGTCTTGACAATAAAAATCTAACATGTTTTCTAAAACCGGGCGTGTGGAACGGATTTTGGACCATAGACAAGCACACCTGTCAAACGTCAAATGCCAAATCAATGTATCAGGAACATAACCTAGCAAAAGAACGTAAACAACGGAAACAAATCGCATTTATAATGTCCTTTCAAGTCGATTACTAAGAAGACATATAGTCTGAATGTGCGTAGTGTTGTGATTAACCTAAACTGGCAGTGCAACACAGGCAGAACGGTATTAAACAATGGAATGCATGAGGACACCACTATCACACACAAGTTAAATTCTTACTTACAAAAAGCTATCACAAGACAAGTCTCCACCTCTATTCTATTTTCCCATGATATTGCCCGAGTCTAGGGCATACTACACGTTAAATTCATCCCTATTAAACCAACGAAAACTTGATGAAATGCTCAGTATAAATTATATCCATTAAGATGTCTAGACACACGGTCCAAAGTGTTACATACTTCATTCACCTATGAATAAATTATAAATTTTAATATTATGGCAGTATGAAATTATGAATGACATTTTACAATAGTTTTATTAAGGATTTACACACATTTGTGTTTTTAATTGCCGTAATTTTATTAATAATAGCTTACGTATTGATATATATGTTATAACCTACGCAATAACAAAATTATGATAAATACGATCATAACACACACATAATATATCTAGTCCCATGAGTTCGATAATAGGTACAATAAGGGCTTAAAAAAAACTAAAGACACATTCTCTGCGTCTTACACGCAGCAACAGCTAGACAGCTATACCTACCAGAATCCCGGAAGTGATTTATATAGGAAGAACGAAAGGAGAACTCTTTAAAAAAGTTAGGTGATTGGGGTAAGGCCGCGGATTTTGACGAATTCGGAGTTTAAAATTTGTCTTGTTCATAAAAAAAAAAACTGATAACATCTAGTGATCAATTTTAAAATATTCCCCTATGCTCAGTTACATGTAATCCAATGAAATAGCTAATTTAGCTCTTTGTTTAAAATTAATAAATAAATATTCCTGCCAAAAACGTAACGAAAGTCGAGTAATTTTTTCGACTACGAGTACTTAAAACTTTTTTTTTTATATTATTAGACTTGTCAGCATTAAATGTTTGTTTTTAAACCAAATTATAATGATAAACGATTGCTGCGTTCATTAGGGACTTATGATATGTGAACAATTTTACTGTTTTCTTTCCCTTTACTTTTTGGGTCACCAATTCCAAATTTACGTTATGATACTTTCGGAACGCTTTTTTAAGGTCATATTTAAGCCAATGTTGGTAGACATTTGTTATCGACACTAGCAACTCTTATTCTAGTAGGGCGACACCCATAAGCACACTCACTCCCATTAATTCGTTAACAAATGGTTGTCACAGTGCACGCGGCGAAAGTTTTAGCAAAAAACGTCTAAAGTGGCAGTGTGATTTTCACGGTAAGTAGTGATTATTATTAAACGGCTGTTTTTTCATACGAAAGGGTTTAGTTTTAAACGTCAGTAGCATGTACTATTATGTTCAGATTGCAATTATTTACCAAGATAATCAACCTTTTTTCAAATATACGTTACACTTGTGTTACGAATACGTTACATTTTTACAAAACGTAACGTATTTTTTATGTTACGTAACGAAAATATGTGGTAAAGAGAAGTAGACACAGAAATTTATTAATTTGAATGAGTTTTATTAGATTTTGAATGACAGCATACAGTAGCAAGTGCTGGCGAAACAAATCAAATTATTTTGTTATTTAGGTATTTTGATTTGCGTTTGTAGAAGTAATCAGATTTTTCCAGTGGGTAATTTACCCCCCTAGGGCTAATGAAATACAGTATAATTATTAACGCGTTTATTAGTGTTAATTAATAACAGTTCATTTTCCATTTAAGCATTTATGGTGATTTATTTTAGTTTATTTAGTTCAAAAGATTATGGTATTAAAACATTTGTAAATACTGTTAATTTAAGTAATTACTAAGTATGAGAAATTACATTATATGGGTGGATTATTATATTTGATTAAAACAAGTTATTAGCGATAAAATAATGTTTTTTTTACGACCTTTATTTAATCAGAGTTCATACCAGTATGAGCTGAGCTTTATAGTAACTTTCGTTGCGTTTTATGGTAACGTAACGTATTTTTTTTATGTTATGCCTGTGTCACATTCGTCAAAATCCGCGTCCTTACCCTGGCAGCCTTTTATGTAGCCTATCTAGGGTTTTACTCACTTGAGACACAGACAGAGATAATTATAGCGTCTCTTTCTTGCCCTAATGTTATTGATTCATTCCTACCACCAAAGTTGGTTTGACAGACTATAAATGTCAAATAAAAGATTATCATATACAGGTACTAGAAAAAAAAAAAAGATTTTTACAGCAATTTTCGTATTCACTAACTTTGAATCTATACATCCTTATATTTCTCATTCCTTAGGTCTGCAGTGATCATAAAGTCGCCAACTTACATCCTCTTCCAGCAAATAACAAATTTTTCCTCCAATATCAAATCGAGTTAACTTCCGATAAACCCCATTTAACCAACTACCAACTAAAAGTCATTAAAATTATCGCCCAACTTGCTGGTAACTTTGGTTCGCCCCACTTCGCTGTATCATTACTTCGCATCTTGAAAGGGTTTCTTTTGTGTGATCATAGATGCTACTTAGTTTAAGATAACAACTAGTGGCCCATCGTATAAGAAAAATGGGTCAACTTGGCCTCGCAGGCGGAAGGTTTCGTAATGGAACCAAAGGCCATTGTTGCCTTTCTATAAATCGGCCCTAACATTAAACATTACAGCTTTAAAATAATAATTAAAACCATATGTTTTATTTCATGCCTATTATCAATAAGTAAATCCAAATCGTATTAAGATACATCCATTAGATACACTTTAACAATCACGAAAAATATTAATCTGTTACCTTAATATAATAAGAAGTAGCAAAAAAGTTGACATTTAAGACTATTCATATAAATCACATCACGAGTATTCGTTTTTTACAAGCTTTTATTTAGTTTCACCTGTCCCGTTGTCTGTCGTTCTGTAATCAAATCTTGCAACTTAAATTTGATCAACTTCCCGGTTTCCGATTGAGCTGAAATTTAGAATGCATGTATAAATCGGATGACAATGCAATGTTATTGTGACATAGAGCTGATCTGATGATGGAGCTGGAAGGTGGCCATAGGAACTCCGTAATTAAACGATGCAACCCTATCGAGTTTGAGCTCATTGGATTAGTCTTGACGAGTACTTTGATACTGTATGGTAACCAGGGTCTGATGATGGAGCCGGAAGGTGGCCATAGGAACTCCGTAATTAAATGTTGCAACCCTATCGAGTTTGAGCTCATTAGATTCGTCTTGACGAGTACTTTGATACTATATGGTAACCAGGGTCTGATGATGGAGCCGGAAGGTGGCCATAGGAACTCCGTAACTAAACGATGCAACCCTATCGAGTTTGAGCTCATTGGAGTAGTCTTGACGAGTACTTTGATACTATACGGTAACCAGGGTCTGATGATGGAGCCGGAAGGTGGCCATAGGAACTCCGTAATTAAGTGATTCAACCCTATCGAGTTTGAGCTCATTAGATTCGTCTTGACAAGCACTTTGATACTATATGGTAACCAGGGTCTGATGATGGAGCCGGAAGGTGGCCATAGGAACTCCGTAATTAAATGTTGCAACCCTATCGAGTTTGAGCTCATTAGATTCGTCTTGACGAGTACTTTGATACTATATGGTAACCAGGGTCTGATGATGGAGCCGGAAGGTGGCCATAGGAACTCCGTAACTAAACGATGCAACCCTATCGAGTTTGAACTCATTGGAGTAGTCTTGACGAGTACTTTGATACTATACGGTAACCAGGGTCTGATGATGGAGCCGGAAGGTGGCCATAGG
The DNA here is from genome assembly GCA_025490895.1 of Thaumatotibia leucotreta. Taxonomy (NCBI): domain Eukaryota; kingdom Metazoa; phylum Arthropoda; class Insecta; order Lepidoptera; family Tortricidae; genus Thaumatotibia; species Thaumatotibia leucotreta. The sequence goes on from JALPQI010007388.1 coordinate 24,176, forward strand.
AACTCCGTAATTAAATGATTCAACCCTATCGAGTTTGAGCTCATTAGATTCGTCTTGACAAGCACTTTGATACTATATGGTAACCAGGGTCTGATGATGGAGCCGGAAGGTGGCCATAGGAACTCCGTAATTAAACGATGCAACCCCATCGAGTTTGGGCTCATTGGATTAGTCTTGACGAGTACTTTGATACTATATGGTAACCAGGGTCTGATGATGGAGCCGGAAGGTGGCCATAGGAACTCCGTAATTAAACGATGCAACCCTATCGAGTTTGAGCTCATTGGATTAGTCTTGACGAGTACTTTGTTACTATATGGTAACCAGGGTCTGATGTTGGAGTTGGAAGGTGGCCATAGGAACTCCGTAACTAAACGATGCAACCCTATCGAGTTTGAGCTCATTGGAGTAGTCTTGACGAGTACTTTGATACTATACGGTAACCAGGGTCTGATGATGGAGCCGGAAGGTGGCCATAGGAACTCCGTGATTAAATGATTCAACCCTATCGAGTTTAAGCTCATTAGATTCGTCTTGACAAGCACTTTGATACTATATGGTAACCAGGGTCTGATGATGGAGCCGGAAGGTGGCCATAGGAACTCCGTAATTAAACGATGCAACCCCATCGAGTTTGGGCTCATTGGATTAGTCTTGACGAGTACTTTGATACTATATGGTAACCAGGGTCTGATGATGGAGCCGGAAGGTGGCCATAGGAACTCCGTAATTAAACGATGCAACCCTATCGAGTTTGAGCTCATTGGATTAGTTTTGACGAGTACTTTGATACTATATGGTAACCAGGGTCTGATGTTGGAGTTGGAAGGTGGCCATAGGAACTCCGTAATTAAACGACGCAACCCCATCGAGTTTGCTCTCGTTTGATTCGTCTTGACGAGTCTCTTGCTTTCGTCCCATATTAATTATATATGATTGATTCGATGGATGACCCAATGCCAAGGTGTGCACGTGCCGAGGGCTGAATGGTATGAGGGTGTATAAACATGTCTTGCCGCTAACGTTGCGCCTCAGGGTACCAGGGCGAACCCTGTTGTATTGTAGCCCTTATCCCTCTACAACGGACCTCTGGGGGGATGGACCGTTATTTGTCCTATACTCGTGGGAATAACATGAAGAAAACAGAAACAACTACACAAAGAAAACGGCGTTTAGAGAAGGCGAAATTGAAGAGACAGGAGAAGATTGCTAATGAAAGCGATGTTCACAAGCGGCAACGCTTAGAAAAAATAAGGTTAGCTACTACTAAACATAGAGAAAACGAATCGTTAGAACAACGCACACATAGGCAAAATACCGACAGAATACATACACAAGAGAGAAATAAAAACGAATCTCTACAACAACGCATAATTAGACAAGATATCGACAGAATACGTACACAAGAGAGAAGAAAAATTAATTACAAGAAGAACACTTGGCCAGGCTCGACAGGAACAGAATGCTCAGGCAAGCAAGACAGTTATCACAAACAGCAGAGGAACGCATTGTAACAGCACAGAATGAACGACAGAAAAAGACTAACCAGAGGAATGTGCAACGTGGTAGCATTGAGTAAAGAACTTGACTGCTCCAAGTTGACGTCGAAGAAATCTTGTAATGTTGATGCATTAAAAGAAATGGATAGAATGAGAAACGTTACAAATAACTAACAAGTGATTACATAATTTCAACATTATTGATATTTAAATCAGTACACATTACATATATATCATGTGAACGAACTACGGACTTCATAACGGAATAACGCTGCTACGCGCTGCGAACTACGTCGTAGTAAATCTCGAATTAAAAATAGAGGTACTAAAAAGTTTAAAATAAAATTAAAGAAAAAAAAAACCTTTTTAAAAACAAGCTTTTATTATTTGTTTATAAAATGAACTAAAAAGTTAAAAATAAATTAACTCTAAAAATAAATATAACATTTTGTAACTTGATTGTAACCTTTAACGACAAATAAGCGTCTTCGTCTAGGACAAAATAATTCCATATTGTACAAATTTATTGAATTTTAGCACTAAAACTTTTCACCATACATAATTATTCAATCTCGTCCCCCCTCTTTATCATAGGCCCCATTTATAAATGAAAGCGTGTTACATTGTGATAGCTTGAGGAAAATGTTGTGTTGTATTAAATGTAACACGCTTTCATTTATATAAATGGGGACTATGATAAAGAGGGGGGACGAGATTGAATAATTATGTATGGTGAAAAGTTTTAGTGCTAAAATTAAATAAATTTGTACTATATGGAATTATTTTGTCCTAGACGAAGACGCTTATTTGTCGTTAAAGGTTACAATCAAGTTACAAAATGTTATATTTATTTTTAGAGTTAATTTATTTTTAACTTTTTAGTTCATTTTATAAACAAATAATAAAAGCTTGTTTTTAAAAAGGTTTTTTTTTTCTTTAATTTTATTCATAAACATTATTATTAAGATTAGCATAAAGATATCAATCATCAAAAATATAAATTGATATTATCAAAATATTACTTTGTCAATTTAACACAACATATCATAATATTGCAAGAATTCAAATTACTGATTGGTAGATCACAGTGTATTTACTACATTAGTAGCAGACTTTATAACCTATTATCCTAATATAAGTAACCCAATTTCACTATACAAACAGCATTCATGCTACGGCTACTTCCGTATACCCCATTTACGTAGAAAAGTAAACAGAAATCAGCGTATACCACGAACTTAAACTTATATTTGAAGCAGCAAAATGTATATTTCTTGTAAGGAAACAAGTTTGTCTAAGTTGCGAGTTGCAAAGAGCGAGCAGCTATGGGTGAGGCCAGGGCATCGGCGGAAGCGGTAGCGGACAAAAATTGGACTTCAACCTTTAGAACCATGGTATCCTGTAGATGGTAAACTGGTCAAGTTTACCATCTCCAGGATACTATGGCCACTTTACGTACCATACTGCCCTGTAGTAGGTTATCATAAATGTGAGAAGCTAATTAATTTGAGTCTATTTTTAAACCCGGACTGGACGAACGAACGAATCACAAAAAAATTTAAGTAGGTGTACAGGGTGGAACGGAACGACAATCTTTCCCGCTACCGACCGAGTCTACCAACCAATATGAATTTTCAGTATGGGACCAACATCGAAAACGCACATGGAAAATTAACGTTTCCATATTATTGAACTCTTACTAATCGCTCATTTTGTATGAGGGGTTATTTTTTTAAAGATATATCAATGTTGGTACTATACTGAAAGTTCATCGTAATGGTTGGTAGACTCTGTCGGTAGCGGGACGTCGTCGTTCCGTTCCATCCACCCTGTATTAGTAAACGATGACACTTCAGTTTTCATTGATAGTTGAAAATGGTAAACAATACTGACTTTTCTTTTATTCTAAATTACTCTTTCTTAAAATATTTACGAAAGCCAAATAATGTAAATAACCGTATGTGATGTATTATGGTTGCACATTAACTTTACTTATAAAGTGATTATTAATATAAAGATAATATGGTGAGAACACTTAATCTTCTTTGTAATGCCAAGAAAACGAGCAGCGTGCCAATTTTGTACAAGGTTTTCCGTAATATGTAGGGCATCCGAGTACAAAATGTACTTAAAAAAATAACAAAATATCTAATGCAAACGAACACAATACTTATGTGTTAAGGTGCATTCAGACCAAACGAGCATTCGCTATTCTAACCCCCTACTCTACGAAATTTGATCGTTACACAAAACGTGATTAGTTGATTTCGTAGAGTGGGGGATAGAATAGCGAACGCTCGTTTGGTCTGAATGCATCTTTATTGAACCTATCATATTTCTTGCTCGTAGTCCATAGTTATGCCGTTTTTAATAAAGTTATTTTTAACAGAGAGTACCAGGGTTGGGTCGAAGTTCCAGAAATCCACAATCTTTACTCGATTTCCCTTATTAAATACTGCACAGTGTCCCAGTCCCACGACCGGCATCTTCTCTTTTCTCTACAAAACTAGAGCGGCCCGCTCCAACATCTAACTGAAACCTTGCTTAGACTTGTTTTTGACAACACCGAAGTTACACTTTTTAAACACATCCCGGCGTATCCATTGTTTCTCCCAATGACGAAACGGGAATTTGTTTTCAGTTCCGTGTGTAAGTTTAAAGAATTCGTTGGATGTTTTAAAAACGCTGTGCAAAGTTTGTTGTTAAAGTAATAATGGTTGTTGGAAAGAGGACTGTTTTTACTCACCTACTCGTATTCGTACTATGGAGGGGAGAGTAATTTCTATCTTCTACAATCAGCTACAAAAGTAGCCAAGTGTGTAGGTACCTACTCATTGGTAGGTGACAAGTTGTAAGAAGTTCTACATTCTATCAACACAATTATGATTCACCATTGTTAGAATCTTGAATAAAATATGTGTTAAACCTTAGTAAAAGACCTACCTATTATTATAAATTACAATCATGGAGTTATCTCTGTTTTAAAGTTAGAAAAAAAATGAAAAATTGTATAAAACGTATTTTTATTTTCAACCGACTTCAAACAACGGTGGAGGATATCAATTCGAACATGTGTCTTAACACTTACTAATGACGTGACATCAGAAAAAAATGGCCAGAAAATAAAGCTGTTAAGGCACAAAATGTTCCCTTAGCCTGCCACGTCCTTTTGGTTCAGATTCTGGATCTCATTACTCTACTTAGTTCAAGGAAAACCCACTTGTCGGTACCGCTCGCACTGGAAGACACATAATAAAATCTCATATCAAAATGAAGCGTAAAGAAAAATAAGAAACAGTAATTTAACGAGGCAAAAACCCTTTTCAAAGTGGGTGCAAAAAATAGCTCCAACTTCGAACCTCCAACTTAATTAGAAGCGTACTCAGACTCGACCTATGCACCTTGAGGCCCATTCAGCCCGCCGGATTAAAATAGACGCGGTCGACGTGGCGGCCATCACACCGAATCGAACTATGAATTGGGTAATCGCATCTTTTCTGATTTTTTTAATATATATTTATTTTCAAAACTACAATTTATGTGCATAGATTAAATCCACAGAATTAGATTTGGATAGAAGAAACAAGTTCATTCATTTATTTGTAAGGCGGCCGAGCGTGTCAGATTTCGTACTGAAGTTGTTACTTGCCTATGATTTTAAATAATGTCTCAGGCCCTTGAGTATTCATATCAGTATTCATATAGACATCTGTGATTAAATCTAACTAATCTACTTAACTTAACCTAACCTATATCTAAGATTGGCCCTTGTGGCATTGTACCGAGGATGATGGCGGCATTTCCTCGCTGTATCGCAATACTGATGTGCTGTGCGAGGAAGTCGCTAGCTCTTCGGTCTTTAGTTACGTCAACCAGACGTTTCGCGATCTCAGCAAACAATTTGTGTGCGCTGGGGCCCCATGAACCTAAAGTTTCTAGTTTCGTTTCTGCTTTTAATTACATATTAGAGATTGGTATAATTACTTATCGCTGCTAAATGCTAAAATGCATGAAATAAATCATATGTTTACAACTTATTAGCAACAAGCTCAGAAAGGAGTATTTTTTAAGTGGGTATAATCGGTTTGTTTTCCATAAACTAAAACTACGATTATTATATGTAATTAAGTATGACAGGCGTGTATTGCAGCAAGCATATTTATATATAAATATGTACAATAATGTAGGAGTGTCAAATATTAAAACATCAAACGGGTAATTCCACAAGACTGGAACAGTTATTTTACCAATTATTTTATACCATGATTTTATAAGTATTAATAAATTATAATAGAATGAATCGTGCACATGCACTGTAAAGCTATAAGCAAGAAAGTGTTAACGGAAACTTTGATTAATTTAAAAGTTACCTACTTGTTCGTTGGATTAAGCTTTGGGTATCCACGGTGTGAGAGACGGCCATCTGGAGTACCCCCCTGACCGCCGGCGGTCAAAGCGAGCCGCGAATCGCGATCGTACGCGTATGATTGACATACGATTACGACCACCTTATGACTTATGCGCAACTAAGTACTGATGGTGTCCGACAGTTCAACTTACTAGGTATAATTATAATTATTTTAACAAATTGTTCATATTTAAGTTATATCCGATTCCGTGGAGCAATTTAGAAACAATCAGCTTTTAGGTTAAATACCCACTTTTAATAAAAACTGATCGAATTTTAACTAAGAAAGACATGATAGCTTACATATACCTATACTATGTATTAAGGCAATCAAAGAGCCCTTGGAGTACAAGTCAGACTTGCACTAGGCCTGTTTATCTATATACATAGGTGAACTATTTTCGCTCCAAGATATTTCCAGATTTGATTAAATATTAAAGGAACTTGTCTGCGAATCAAGAACATCAGTGAATTTTCAAGATATCTATTAACGAGAAGTAGGAATAATAAAATTATTCTCGTTGTTACAGTCATATATCATCCTCTTTCTATATTCTTGAGATGGAAATAATTGAGCGAACTATATTATTAGAGCACGCCGCCAACAAGATTGATTTAATTAATAATCATTATAATTTTCCGTTGGTTTTCTCACCATTTACTAATATAAAAGTCACATTTTGTTTAAATAGTATTTATACGAATGTTCATGTTACTCGCGGAATCTTGGATAGGTTGCAAATTGCAACCTACTTTTATTTTATGTTTAAAATAATACGATACAAATAATTATAAGAAGCTGTTGCTTATTTTATAAAACATTTAATAATTTGGTTTTTTAGTTTAAAGATAATTTTGTAACTTAATTTAATATTTGAGTAGTTTGCTTGATTACATGTTTAGTGAAGGCCAGCGCCACTGGTGGCGGTTTTTAAAAGTTTAGAGATGCTATCACGTGAGAGAGAGATGAAAACAGATAATAGCTTTTACGATGAACAGAAAATATTGTCCAAATAAATATAAAAAACAAATTGGAAGACTGAAAATGTGTTTCTCTGGAATTTCCGTACCTAAGCCTCCATCACAATATTCATCCAGTCCCGTCCCGTAGGTATGTAACCAAAAACTGTTCAATGTTTTTAAAATTAGTTCTATTAAAATGTTTTATTACAAATAATCTTAAGTACCATGCTTTTCCAATGCACTTATAATATTTTACGCAGACCTTATGAAATGGTTGTCTGAACGAACCCGCCCATCGGTTAAGAGGATCGGCTATTTTTGTATTATAATTAATGCCCATAAGCCCATAACAAGTGGAAAGAGCAATTAATTATAATAATCATAGATGTTTTATCTTTTAAAGCACATCTTATTTTTAGGCTTTACTAGTCGTAAGATTAGATTGTAGCTAGGTGTCCCTATTAGGTAGTAAGTACTAGGATTATAGCTTCATTTAGCAATGGCACTGACTATAGTCCGTAGTTCCTACAATCATAGTTAAATTTTAAGCAGTACGAGTAAGGACAGTGAACCAAGCTATTAGTCTTACACATTTCAATTAATGTTTGCGGTGTATGTTTTACTAAATATATGTTATTCTTAAGGTGCGTTCAAACTAAAAGAGCATTCGCTGTTCTAACCTACGTCTACGAAATTCGATCGGTACACAAAACGTGATTGATTGATTTCGTAGAACGGGCGCTAGAACAGCGAATGCTCTTTTGGTTTAAACGCACCTTTAGATCACCAGGTATGATTAAGGAAACCTCCTGGAATTCAATGAACTGTTAAGTAAAGTTTGGAGGTAAGTATTGTTCCTTTAAACTTATTATATACTCAGACGAATAACTATAATATCCAAACACATATTATGTATGGAGCTACTTTACTGGCAGTATTGGCATTGGCAGCTTACCTGCCTATGTGAAAAATCAAGGACCAATATGTAATGTAAAGCAATGTGCCATACTTTTGCAAATTGGGTAACCCGACTAGTCTCGATTGTCTTCATTAACTTTTACTCGGCATGTATTTATTTATAGTAGGTACAACTAAAGGATTTTATTTGATGAAAGGTAATGAAAATATAAAGTTCTCGTAATAGAAGCAATAAAAGCACATTTACCCTTACCACGTTTAATATGTAAATTCGCAATGAAAGTAAGTAATAACATAATCTTATTAAATTTGAGGTTTAAAACTTTAGTGTTTTGAATAGATACTAATTACATTTTAATGAAAACCAGCTTCGAAACTAAGTCTTTTAATTAAAGTTCTTTATTTACGTTATTAAATTAGACTGCTTAAGAAGTTTAGGGTAAATACTTTGTTAAAAGCAAATAATGCTGCCTGTATTTTATAATATAACGTCTCACATAATATTGAATTTTATTTTTTGGTAGCCTGGTTCTCCCCTCTTTTCCTCCATTCGGCCCGGTCGTCACATTTCTCCCGCCAATTTGGATAGAATGCGTCCAGGTCGGTCGTCCCGCCATCTCCTCGGCCTGCCAATGCCCCGGCCAGCACCATTGAAGGTGTCCCGTGGGTCCCAAAAATAATTAATATAAAAAAAACATAACATTAATTATCAATATATCTCGCTTGGAAAATCATGAACATACAAGCAATATCAATATATCGGTACATAATTTTTCGTCTACTATGTTTTCTGTTTTTTAAAATATATGGTACTGTTTGCTAATATGTAATTGGCCCAACTTGAATTTCTGTTAGTAGAGTTTTACGAATATCGGGCTCAAGATTTAAAACATGATCTAACACGGTCGTGAACGTTTTGCATTCTGATTTAATTGGTATGTACCTATTAAATGAACGGCCATTTTGTTTTTAACTCATCTTGTATACCCTTTTAGTCATACTCAATATTAAGCCACTTACAAGTAAAACACAATACATTCCATCCGTAACAACCTGCATTACCTCTAGATAACACAATGCCAACAATTAATCACTATGAGGGATCGTACAACAGAAATAGGTGCATCCATTTATTCTATCGAACGTGTGTGTGGTGTGCGCAGATCACTTGTTCTTACAATTAGATAGTGCATAGTTCGTAACAAGCCTCAAATAGGGATGATGACTTTAGTTAAAATAAATTATTTAACATTACGCACGACATAATACACGAAGAAATTATTAGTAAGACGTAGATTGCAGTATTTTTTGTACAGAACTTCTATTTAATAAATTAAAAAGAACTTAAAAGAGTAGATCATTTGGCAGTAGGTACTCAAACGTGACGTTACTTTTGAGTATTTTATTTAAAATTCCATAGTGGTGATCGTTTTGACAGTTCGAAAAAATATGCTGATTTGACTTTCCAGTCATCATACCTATTATTGATAATTACTTAAATAGTACCATTTGTCAAATTTTGTTTATTTAACAAAAAGACATAGTAACTATAATTTGCCTAGCACGAGAATAGAGTTTTGTCATTATTCTATTTCATGTATAAAATATCGTTTTTCCACACTTTCTATTTATTCACCAGTTTGTATTGCTACTTATTAAAATTCATATTTTGAATTTGGTTAGATCATTTTTACGAGTATTGACAAGTTCCAACTGAACGTATTACAGCCGTGCGTAAATTACATGTAGGCACGACAAGAGCGCTCATTAATTTACTAGTGACGAGCGCAAGTGTCTCGTATTTATAATCATATTGTGCTAATCTAGTAGGAGGTAATCTATGTTAGTGTCTAAACAGGAGTAATGGTACCGAAGATTCCTTTCCTTTCATTATCATCGTCTTCGTCGTTACCGTTAACTACTTCACCGGCTTTACAAGAATCAACCTTAAATCACCGCATTACGGTTATCAAGTTACGTTCTTTTTAATTGTTGGCTGCATTTTTATATTTGTAAATTTGATTATTAATATTTCTATATTGTGTTGATCCCGTTATTATTTTGAGCAAAAGCTTTTGTTGTGATTAACTAATTCTAATTTGTATCTCGTGGTCGATATTATAAAGGTACGATAGATATATTGTAATGTATATTAATGTATACTTTATTTATTTATAGCACATTTTATTTATTTATTTATAAAGAGGTAAAACATAAAGAGTTACAAGAATACATCGTATTGGAAAGTTACTTAAATGTGAATAGTATCTTATAGGTAGCATGAAGGCCGCAAATATAGGTATCTATCTGACACCACAGCCTTAGTTAGACCGACATAAGATCGCGTCACTATTGACGGTGACTGTACCTTCGATAGGGGTAGATTGCAAAGAATTGTACACGATTTCATGAAAACAAAATTTAACGCCATAATTTTTGTGTTACGAAGTTAAATTTTGTATAACAACTTCTGGCATTGAAAAAGAGCGACACATTCAAATTTTCTACGAGCAATGAAGAATACGAACCTAAATCTCTTAAATTTGCACCCTTTTATTACTGCCGAAGGTTGTTGGGTAAAGTATATCACATTGTATGTGTGATTAATTTTCGTAACATAATTGAAGCGATCGTAATTTTTGTTTTGATTTGTCTGCGACCATATATAACATAGACGTCTAATGCCAGCTCAAATGCCCCCAAAATGAATTGTTCAATTGTGCCAAGATGAGCAGGACATTGCGCTTTTCTTAACACCGTACATATTTCGGCGCAACATCTTTGACAAATGTTTATAGAATATAGCCAATCAAAACTGTGGTCGACCAATTCCAACTATTTTTAAATGGCGGTTAATTTTTTATAGGTTGACATTGAAACTCATTGCCGTGATGCATTAAAGAGGGGGGTGACATTTGTCAAATAAAATTCAGGACCGTTTTTGAAAGGTAATTTACTAAGGACTGTTCATTTTACTAAGCGGACACACTTAAACGTCTATTATACATCGGTTTTAAAATCGATCGATGAACAGTTTACAGCCATGAAATTAGCAAAGCCATCTTTTTCAATTGATATATGTTTGCTTTTCAAGTATCCATTACTATATCTGATAAGACATATTCAATTTGATAATCGTAAATTGAGTCTGCACAATGGTGTACAGAAAATATTCACTGTGAAAGATTGCAAATATCTAGGACATTTTAAGTCGACGTTATACTAAATCATTAAACAATTTAGAGAGTGTCATATGCTTGAAGATTCACCGAAGTCTAAACACAGAAATCTTAGTTGCATACCTTAAAATTGGCTATTGAACTTTACGTCGTTTCACTAAAAAGTATGGAATTTTTGCATTTTGGTGGCCCACAAAAGGTACCTAAAATATGATAGTAATGACATTACCGCAGTCCTAATACTGTCATCCTGTCGTAGAAGAGTATGTGTCTGAGTAGAAAATCATACAAAAAAACAATTTCGAGAAGAACGCCCTTGCTTGGCAGGCAATTTGATTATATGGTCTTTTAACTGCTTCCTATTTCGCAACAGGGCCAAGTTAGCTGGGATATTTATAGAAAATATTGCATCCAAAATCGGTTTTTTTATGTCTATCGAAGACATAGTATCTCTCACCGGTTATTTTGGTCTAATTTGGCAAGGGCACATCATAAGGGTTAGACATTAGAGCTATTTAATTAAATAATCATAGAATTTGTTTAAAAAGACGACATCCATAAAATTGTCTTCATCTTCATCCTATATAGCGGTAATGGCCTATTGTGAAGGTACACTTAAGAAACGATAGACGAAAAACTAAATCATTGAAAAAATTCAAACGTGTACAGTTCGCAACTAGTCGTAAAATGTCGAAAAGTAGTTTGCAGAACATAAGTTTCGTGGCCAAACAGTAGTCTAAAAATGTAGTTGCCGATAATTAATATATTAATTGAGACATTACTTATTATTTGTCTATTTTTAGTTAAATAATATTTCACAAATAATAATAAAATATGATAAAAGAAAAAAATATTTACGTGAGGTTTTTCATGTCCGCTTAGTAAAATGAACAGTCCTTATATCGTGTTTTATTTGTTCGTAGTGATTTGTATATTTTTTTTGCAATCGACCCATATAGGTATTATATTAGAGCGTCTCGCACTTGCCCGGTTTTTTGCGTCTGAAAGCGCATTTTCCGAACTAAACACTCTAACTTGGAAAGTTCTAACTGGGCCCCTCCCGAAGCCACTTAGAGCGACCTAGTTGTAAGGCAAACTAAATATTTTCAACAGTATTCTCGACATGTTAACTGCAATTAGAGTCATATTGAAGACAACTGACGAAAAGAAGTTTAAACGTTATACTCGAACGTCTAATTGGAGCTGTTTATAGTGTTTATAATTTTATAGGTAAATCAAAAGTTTTTAAACGGTTTTTATTAACTTCACTGCGTATCAACTGTCGTCGATGCTTCAAATCTTGTGATCGATTTTTCGACCACTTCTACTTCACCGAAATCAATAAAATTTGGAACTCTTATCAAGTCCCCATGACAATGCAATATTATTGATTTGGGTTGTATTAATTAATAAATGGACTGTATGAAAACTTTAAAATATCTTTATGAAATTCGAAACGAGAAATTCTATTTTACCGAAATGCAAACTGATGAAGAAAATTACTCCCGAAACGATAGTGCACAACTACATACCTTAAATGATGAGGATGAGGTCCGTGTGGATGGCCAGCGATCCTGGGCGTCCGTGTCAGCAGAAAACGTGCGAGCTCGTCTTACCGTTCACCTTGGACTCGGGAAAACCTCACCGCATTCACAAATCCACAATGCACAATGTAGTTGGCACTATTAATTTTAGTTTTACAATGGAATTAGACTGAAATGTGGCTTTATATTAGTTATAATTAATTTAAACACTGCAGCGTGTGTTCAATCAAGTTCGACGAAAAAAGCAAA